>JAOSYY010000002.1:8284266-8301862 GCA_025727935.1 Hebomoia glaucippe
GTGTTCACATTCTGTATAAGATATGTCTTCTTTTATTTAGTGACAAATGTGAAACCTGTTGAGATCTGTTGCATCTTTGGCGTGTATCCAACGTCCATTTTGGGATCAGTTTAAGTAGTAGTTCAAGAGATAATGGCTTGCTCGTTATACACTCCGTAAGAGGGGCGCAAGATCAGATCATGTTGATTTTAAGTACTAACAGATTCTAACAGTACTCGTACGTTTGCCAAATTCTACTAGTAATAGAATATCGATGAAATTATTTTGTAAAATTATATGTCAATTAATTGTAACCGGCTAGATGTTTTCTTTTAATAGGTTTTTGGAACTTTTTATGTTTGTGAAGTAAAAAAAGTTTTTACCGTTACACATGATTATTCATTTAGTGATTATGATATTGGTATACTTCGGCCTTTGTAATTCCAATCGATGCCTTAGATAAATACTTACATAGAGCACCCAGTCCTTAGGGCTATGGGCGTTGGTGCCACAGATGTACAGACGAGATCCATCTCCCATTGGCTGGATCACTCGAATATGGTTCCGACAGTCGAAGTGCTGGAAAAAAAATCCATATAAAATACCTGAATACTAAGTATCCTAAATAAAGTGTTCATACATACAATTTTAATTTTAATTGGAAATGGGACAGCCACACTTTGACGTCTGTTTCAATAATGAATAGTTTTATTTACGTCCTGCTATCTGTGCCTAGTTTTTATTTATTTGATCTGCGATAAGAGATCCTAGGAGATCTAGAATGGACATAAGAGTTGCTTAAGGCACTGTATAATTTACAAAGCCTTTCATTTAAAATATAATGGGGAATTTTCTCAAAGATTATCATCGTCCAAGAATATTCGCAACTCTAGGCGTCTAAATGAAGTGAAGTTGTGAACTCAATTTAATATGTTTGAATTGAGGTTCGTATGTAACACGTCAGAAGCGGTGCTATTTGACAATCCTGTGCGATAAAACGGCGTAATGAAGGAACCGCACATATTCGATGCATCGAAAATTTTATTGGAATAATAGTAATTCCGAAGAGTGGGTGAACGCTCACTGGCCGTGATTATGTAAATTTGCGTTCAACATAAATATTGAACGGGACATTAATATTCCGTGTGACAGGAGTGTGCGTTGCTCGTTTTAGTGAACAAAATGATGCTTAAAATAATTTCAATACATTTCACTTCATAAGTGAATTTGCGTCGTAATGAATATTCAGATATTTCAGTGGAACTTCTTTGTTGAAACGCAAAAGCCGGTGTTGGAAACTATATTTTTATTTTATTCATGCATTAACCAATCTGTATTCTTAAGGCTTACAAGAGAATTTAATTAAATAATTACATAACTTTTTATAAAGCGTTTAACTTAATTACTTTCTTGTATTCTATTTTAGAATAACCAAATAAGTGGTAATACATAAGGATACGTTAGTATATTGTGATATTTCAAAAGCAATATAGTATCTAATCGAGTGCGGTTGCTGCGGTCGGTCGAGAGATTGAAACTAATTTTCTCCACGTCACGAGGGCTGTCCAGGTTGTACAGAGAAAACAGATTTGAATGTTATAAAATGCAGTTTTCATGTCAAAGAACCCGAGTATCCGATTCAGAGACTTTTCTCTTTTATATTTGTTAGTTGTTACGATAGCTATATTGGTCAAATGTTTTTGAATATTGTTAAACTAATAAATTAAGTTGTACTCTTTTTATACTACTTAAAAATCTTTGCTAATCTAAAAATACATCGGATTTATACGAATGTTTTTCATTTCATTGAAAGATATATTTTGGCAGTACTTTTCCAATCAAGAAAGCAATACTTATACATTTGTTATACGTAATCCTAGTTAGTAGTTCCGTAGTAGAATATTCCTGTGAAAATAAACAATTAGGCCGGGTTCTTTGTTTTCTCGTAAAAACTTGTGCCACACTTTCGGCCTGGCGGAGGTAACTTTCCGGGAGATTGTTCTAAAGTAATTATCGGATTAATATACTCGGAACGTTCCACCGTTGTACTGACGCGCACAGAAGTGTTTTACGCTCAAGAACAATCAGAATTAAGCAGAGAACAATCAAGCTCACGTCTGAGTTTCTTTTAACGGTACTTAGCAGGGCGCTCGCATAACTTCACTTCGAACTAATGCTTTCGATTGGTCCATTTCGTTAATTATTCGCCACTTTGTACGTAAGTAGATTTACGGCCGGCTTTGCTATTTCTTCGGTTTTTTTTCTGAGTGCTTCTTAGCAAGACTTGAGCTAATATTACTGTCTCCGAGGGTAGATATAATATATTTGCAATGCTAATAAAGTACTCGTAAATTTCAACAATCGACGAATTTAAACATTTTAAAGACTATTACAGATAAACATAATTTGTTTTAAGTTAACATTATTTTGCTTTATTAGGATAGTTAAAGTAGATTACTACTTACATAAATGAGAAAAGTTTTATTCTTTTACTAGTCTATCACTACAATGTTTATATTTAATATGAACTACAAAAATCCCCTTTCAAAAATTTTTGTTTATTACAAGTAGGTTAACGTAAATTTCGTTAAGATTATAATAAATTAATTCAGGTTCTTCAAGCCAATATAAAAATACGAATTATTTTAAAAAGGAAAATCATTGACCCAATCCTCGATGTAAAGGGTATGTAATGAAGCTTTTACCCAACGATTTCGCCAGATAGGATCACAAAGAGCAATGACTTAAAACAACAAGAAGAGTGTCGAACGATAGCCAACAGAATTTCGCCGTCGGCGTTTCCCAGCCTTTTTCATGTTACGACAACGTGTTTAGAGAAAGGAAAACTCGTAGACAGCAAAACTTTGATTATGGCTTTCAAAGACTAGCTGTTTTCACGATTGAGGTGAGATACTCGAAAATAATTCTTTTTTATAACCCTCTTTAATACTGATAAAAGAAATTTATTTTTTTTCTGGTCCCAAAGCGAGCGGGTAGCATGTGGTCCATAGCTTTTCTTGCAATATAAAAGTTTTGGCTTTTATTTGATTTAGGTTATATATTTTTGTCGATGTTTGTGGAGTTGCTTTTAGTTTTAGTTCGAGTCGGTTTTCGAATTGTGGGTTTTGCGAGCTTTATTGGAACTTATACAGCTGGTCCAAAGTTTTGAGGGTTCCATTTTTGTAAAGCAATGGCATATAAGAGATTTAACAATCCTGATGAGATTTATTTCTAACATTATAAAAAGTCATCCAATCATTTTATATGGCCATACAAAATTTATATTTAAATGATCATTGGTATTATAACAATCATTTTATATTACCCTATAATAGGTGAAATAATATATGAATATCTATTTATAGCATCTTTGTGAAAATAAATCTAAAAATTATCTCATCTAATTAATTGCGAAAAGACCGTGTATTTAAATAGACATTGGCCGTAAGAAACATCGCGTTCGTCATTATTGAATGATTAGATTTGGAAGCCTGGCTAGCCACGTCCGCCCAATCTCCAGAAACGGGGTGTAACAGAAATAAAACAAATATTGCTTCTACGTCGCGATTGTAAATCAAAATTAACGGCCTTAATATAGCGAGTAGAGCGTGGCTTTAAGCTCCCGCTATGAAATATGCGCCTCCCGCCGCTCACCGTTAAAAATGAGATTAAATCTTGATGGAAATAGTGCTAGTTTTGTGAAATTTAACGAATACAGAGTTAATTGATGTATAGAATAGAGATGAATATTCATCTTCAGATTTGTGTATTGGGAAAATATTTAAAATACCCAGTAATTTAACTATTCTAAGTAAATTAAGGCGTAACCTCTATAATTCGCATATGTCAGTGATGTACGTGTTTTGAATTCATTCGAAAATTTCCTAAAACTCCCAATAAAAAGACATAAAACCGTTAACAGAACGTCACTAAATAACAAATGATGTAATATGGCTAAGGCTATGGGCGACACGAATCACTTACTGTGAACTGTATACTTGCTTTCCTTGTTGGTTTTAAGTGGGTAATAAAAATAATGTTTTTCGACTTGTATTAGTTATGCAAAACATCCAAAATTATTTTGTGTAAATTCTTATAAATCATCTTAATTAATAAGGTTAGTGTTAATATTGATTACCTCTTATGAAATAAAAATTTTGTTATTGAAATATTTCAATAACAAAATTTATTTCAACTTACTAGTATCTAAATACGTTTGTTTTATGTTAGGTGTGCGAATTATCATAAAAATTGCTAAGAAAAATAATATTTACCTCTGATTTTCCTTTTGATACACACTGTGCTACATTGCTGGGTTCTAAATTGATTGCATCTCTCTGAAACAATAAAATTGGTGATAGAAAATATAAACTCGAAAATTTACTGCACACTCAAAAATTATTTTCATAGAATACTTACATCACAGTGTGAAGCGCTGATATTGTTCATGTTGAGACGATACAATCGATCCCTGAACAATGAGTAAATTATTAGACAAAAAAATCACTTCCTTTGTTATTTTTAACTGAACTTTTAAAGTGAAAACTGCCTTGATTTAACGTTTACAATAGAGAAGCCTAGCAGGTGTAAAATACTTTATAATGATCCTATAATTGTGTAATATATAACTAACAATAATTCACAGCAAATATAATTAAACCTGAATTTCCGTCAATTGTAATTTTTTACCACATGTGAAGTCTTGTAATGAGTTTACGGTAAACAAATCATAATGAATTAATAATTTTCATACTCAAATCTATCAAACGTTAATCAATACATATATAATATATATCTCTGAATTATATGTATTATATGTAATACATACTTTTTTCTTACTTGGTTCTCATACTATATTAATAAAAAATTTCGAACATTTATAAAAATCCGACGGAAATGGCTTCGCTGCGACAAAGATACATTGTACCGTGAAAACTGTAATGAAAAGTTTATCGAAGATTGTTGTACACTTTAAGACGATACAATACTTCACCGTAGGAGGATCCATTCTATTTATTGTTAGGCCATACATAAATTGATTGCAATATTTTGAAATAGTTATTTGTATTATATTGCACATTTTTAAATTGTAAATGTCAAATAGTTGCATTAGACGCTGTTATACCGATTTAATGTTGAGTACTTTGTTGTGTAATCTTATATCAATAAATATTATACCTTTAATCATTAAAATATATACTGAGTCTAAAGTAAGTTTGGAGTATGAACAAGTTTTTTCTGTAATATTGATTACGAAAAATATCGATACTCACATTGCACCAACGTATAGCGCATCTCGCTTTGTATCGACGAAGAAAGTTCTGTAGTACAGAGTTCCACAAGAGAATTCCCGCACATGATCTGTAAACAAAAATTATATCTATTAAATCACAGACGGTGACTAACAATATTTTATTTCACATATATGTTGCTGAAGATGCTATTATTGATAAGTTCTTATTCAACATTTGCCTCTTCCAAGGCTGTTGGTAAGTTGAACAGAAATCAAGTGAAATAAATATGAATTATTTATATTAAACTACATGACCCGGCCACGCGTTGCTGTGTATTAGGTTTTTGTTATATTAAATTGTAATTAGTAAGCATCATTATTATTATTGAAACGTTTGTGCTTTTAACACAGTGCCATCTATTAAATAATTACTCAATTTAGTCAATAGATATTGTCATCGATTAGAATCGTTTGGAGCTAAAAGATAATTTTGACTCTCAAATATACAAATAAAATAATATTGCGACTATAAATGGATAAATAAAGTATCCTATCTTTTAAGTTAGAGCATAGCACTTATTATATTTTAAAGAAAAAAAACGTTAAGATCATTTTTATCCCGAACAAACAACGTGACACGTAATTTATATATAATAAGATTAATTTGAACAAAGCGGTTGTATAGTTTAACGGTGTCCCTCCCAAACATTTTGTTTTTATTCAACACAGTTGTTGTTAGACATGAAAAATACATTTTTTTAATTCCAAAAAATTCAACGTTTTTAAACATATAAAATTGATTAAATATAAAGTCAATTTATATAAACCGTTACAGTTATCGATGTCAGCATTTTTAGTTTTAACAAACTGCCAATAGTGGATAAAGTCACGCACGAAATATCCACTAGGTTTGCAAGCAATAACAATCTCGATGCAAACCGACAAAAACGAAAAGTGGGCGAATAACTACGAACTGCAAATGGTACGTGACTCGGCTATAAATATTTTCCTCTCTAACGTACTCGCATAAACAACGTGATTGAAAGACTTTAAATATTGATAAATGTAGACTATTTCTCTTTAGAGAGCAATTACTAGATGCCAAACGAACCGACGTCTGACCGAATTACTGTCGTAGATTTGGGTAACAAAAATGTGCAGCAAAATCTGATATTACTTTGAAGTATTTATGTTTGGCTTTCTATGTTTATGGAAAATAATATTGAATGAAAAAAATTAGTAAATTTTTTGTCAAAATCTAATTGAGATTTTAGTCAGGCGCGCGTACTTCATACTAAAAGTATATTATAAGTAATTTAAGTATAATATAAGTAATTTAACAAAGACCAAATTTGTGCTTATAAGGCCTATAAGTTTTTAGATAATCCCTGTTAAATCCTTTACCCACTGTTGAATTGGTGGCTTCGGATAGCATTTTTTAATTATGCAAGTATTATGATATCTCGCTGCAGAGATGAAACTCAAAGGCCCCGCACGCACAATTGACCACATTTGGCGGCCTTTAAGGCACTATAACAAAACTCTAAGTTTATATAAATTATTCATATTCTAAATATTCTTAAATCAAGAAAATAAGAAAATACAAAATACAAAGATGTATGAAATAAGTCATGCGAAAATTATATTTAAAGAATATGTACGAGCGAGTATTACTGTCTTTGTAAATGCTCTTCAGAGTGTGAATTTTAAAAAAACCCAAACGTCTTAGCTGACACGACGTAAGACGAGCTCGCGTGGAAGACTTTTCAATGTGTTCACCTATTTGCGTCTTCCTTACGGAATACATTTTTCACGAAGGCAGCCGTCACTGTCTTTTATAGTAGACGAGTCTCGAATTCGTATTCTATAAAAATTATATGGAAGCGAAGAGTTATTTCCAATATTAAAACCTGTTCGCAAGACTTATGTCAGGTTTGAATATATTTTATAAAAATGTTTTAACTTTTTCTTGAACACATATCGATATTTATTTAATCGTTGAAATATAAGAAACATTTTTGAAGCCTTAAAATGATCTGTGATATATTAAATAATTCGAAGTTCAAATTAAAATTAAATGAAAAGACTCTCTGCTTTATGAAGTCGTAACAAATTAAAATTCGTAAGTTCACAATGGAATTCACTGTATCAAATTATCCGAAATTTAATTTGAGAGTTTTTGGAAATAGAACAGTTATTGCGAAATACCTAAAATTACTTTATTTACAATTTAATTTAAATATTTAATGATTTTTAAAATATTCATCTCTTTAGGTATTGTTATTAAACAAACATAATAATTAATTCATACTTAAATACTCGTATATATATAAGTATTAAGAAATTGCGTTTTAATACTAAATCAGAAAGAGTTTTGAAAATGTGGCTGAGAACGTGGAATGGCTATAGCAAAAAGAGTCGAAGTTGTTCTGTTGACAATGTTTCGATGTAAATGAAGTTTGAATAGAGTATGTGATGTGTGGACGTGGGAATAGTGCAGGTGCGAATTCAGAAATCAGTATTGCAGAGAGACGCCGCTGGGACTTCGCTGCAACCTCGTTGTATCACCAATTTGCATACGTGAGTCTAAAGTTTCGTTGCTTAGTACTACTACAAAAGTTTGCTGATACATTGGTTTATTTATGACATATAGGTTATTGTATGTATCAAATCACAAATAAAGTATTTGTCGGAATGCGATTTTGTTTATGAAGTCAAAATATCCTTAAAATATTACAGTCAAATGAAACTATTGGATATATACGATATGGTTGACGTACGTTTATGAAAAAAAAATCAAGTCCGGATATCTGTCATAAAAAACTTTTAAGTATCAATATTTCAACATAAATATAATGTAATTGAATAACTCGGCGTATATTTCAAAGCGAAACTATAATTAGCGTGAGTGAAGGTATATCAAGATGAAATACACGCAATCTCTTTAGTCGGCGACGCGACATGAACATCGAATCTGATATAAATATAATTTGCTTATTTTTATTCTGTGGTTACAAACAATGTTATAGTAAATATTAGATATGACTATAATGAACAATGATATAGATAGCGTTTTACTATTATAGTTCTAAAAAATATCTATGATACAAATCAATTTAATCGAACTTTCGATGTTAAATTCAACTTTGTTGCCGTATCGTGATGAAACTTTGTATGTTTATATAGCCTTGATGAACCTTTGAAGCTGAATTGATTGCAAAAACTGGAACATGTCCTTTGTTTTTTAAACTGATCATACTTTGTTTTAAATCCTGTTGTAGAAAATCTGCTATTGCCATTTTCGTGGGTATTTTAAATTCTCAATCTTTACTAATATCAATCAGTTTGTTTATTTGAATGCGCTAATCTTAGGAATCGCTGGACCGATTTGAAAAATTATTCCAGTCTTGGATAGTACGATTATCGAAGAAGGCTATAGGTTGTATTATATTTTCAAAAAAACTAGGGTTTTTTACTAAGATTTGATGTGAAAATGAACGCGAGCGAAGCGACTGCCAGAAGTTGGTTTTGTGATAAAAGTTATACTAGATTGCGTATATTTAAGGACACTTTTGACTATATTTTATTTAAGTCGATTCTGTGGTTAGTATGGACCGTTAAAAACTTAATGACATCGTTAAAACATATTGATGTAGACAACTTATATAACTTTTTATTGAATAAATATAGAAAAGGACGTAAAACAATGAAACAAGTTAAGTAAAGAATAATAAGTTTTAACAGTGTAAAGTTTTGCACAAATTAATAATTATGAATTTATTATTTTTCATTTTCTGCCAAGCTTATGGCATGCTCGTGTGTCTAAGTTATTACAGTGAAATGACCTGCTGTCCCACTCAGAATAAGATTTGAAAAATGTGGAAATGTCGGTGTATTCTAACCACCACTTAAAATATTCGTTACGTGTGTAAAACTTAAAAAATAATGTATACAAGCACCAATTTTTGCATCTTTAATGAAGTCTCATTAAAAAATTTCGTTTTAACGAATTCACGTAAAGCCTCATTGGGGTAATTGTTTTATCGCATGAGCCCTGGTCAGCGGGGAGCAGGGCTGTGGCGGCCACAACAAGAACATTCTAAATCACTGAGATCATATCGCTCTAAATTATTTTGGTCAAGGATAGCATAACAAAAGTTTAGCATTTAACTTATACAGGAAAATTAAAAGCGAAAGTAATCTTTAAACGAATTTGAAAGTGATTTTTTATTAAAAGAGCAGACATATCTGTGTCTGTTTCATTGATATTTTTTATAAGGAAGTAAGTAAGCAGCCTTCTACAACACATAAGACAGGAAGAACAGATATAATTCTGTACCTTTAAGGCATTGTAGGAATACAATTAATAACAAACTGCTGTTTTCGTAAAACAATTGAAACATTCCGAGTCAAAAGAATCTTTATTAAAAATGCAGAGTTATTTTGTAAGAACAAAAAGTCCCATACAGGCAAAATAAACAGCCTTGAAAAATATCAATCATTCTCACATAAAATTGTGACAATAAGTAAACGCTGCTTTTGTACGCAAATCGTTCGATGTCGTTTATTTGATGGATTACACGACGATTACAGCGAACAGGAAATCCTCGTATTTTTCATTTGGCAATTGTTACGGGTATATCAAAATATTACAAGGCACCGATTAGATTAACGGCACACAATTGGCTTACATGAAAACTTCAGCCATTTGCTTTGTTTCGTGATTAATGCCTCGGGTTTGTTTATGTTTTATGGGGTTATCGAAGGTTTTAACAAAACATGCTTAACGCAGTAATCGCTAACAGGCCTCAGTTTTATTTAATATAGACATTATTTATATTTATAATGCCTAATTAAGAAGTTTTGGGACATTTTTAAATAGGTTAGGTCCTTAGTTTATATCAGATTAGCTGTCACCGCTTTTTTTACGACAATAATAATAGAAGTAGTCCATAATCGTGTTTTTTTCAGGAAAATAACAAACGAATAATTCATTGGCGCTAGAACTCTATAGTAATACAAAACATTTAGTAGCGTTAGATATACATATATGAATTGATCAAAGTTCTTTTTAAATGTATTAGTAACAACGTGCTATGACAACAATAGACGACCATCATATTATAGCTTTATTTTCTTTTACTGATGGCATATATGAGTAGGAAATTAAAAATGGACGGTAGCTATCGTCTCACCGTTGCCCACGAAATCTAAATGTCACTTGATTCCTAGACACTGGAGTCCAATACTAGCAAATGTTGAAGACGTCGCAAGTATGCGGCGAATGTTGGATAAAGAATAGTATTAAAGTTTTGTATGTGGATGAGTTCAAGTAAAATTCCACGTTGCTCTAAACAATAGCTTAATAACGCGTATTTTTCTTACATAAGTCATGTAAAAATGAAAAGAAATATTTGAACAATTCTGACGTGATTTAACTAAAATCTAAGCGTATATTGCGTAAATTGAATAGCGTAACCCTCTAAAGTAATTGATTATTCGCTCTAAGTGCATGTACCACAGCTGATGAGTGCGAGCTTCACGTAGTTCCGACCGACAACTAAATTAACTTGCTTATAATATGAAATTTCAGTCACGATCTTCTGAATACACCGCTCTAGCCGAAGAGCCGCTTACATCTTGTTACAATGTTTTTATTTAATCTTACACAAAAGGCAAAATGATTTAACGAAAGAGTATTAAGTGATTCAAAAATAAATATAACCTTTTATACTTTTATTTGAAAAATATCAAATGAATATTTTGAAATCATAAAGCTTTAAGTATTTAAAACAATGACGTTTCACTTGATCTTTTAAATTGTTTTTAAAAAGTAATGTATATAATTAATTATTTTAATCTTCAACTGTTCATAAATATAATATATTAATTGTGGATACGAATATTAGAACTTAATATATTTTGCTTATAAACTGCGTCCATAAAATGACCAGTAAAATCTTGCGTTTTATGCTTGTGTTAAAGCAGTTATCTTGAAGTTTTATTTCAGCAGCTCTTAAACTATGAGTAGGTAGAGAAGTAAGCGGGTTAATCGAGACACGTGTTGTAGTAATGCCGCTAAAATGTTTCCACTTTATATAGTTTCAACGTGTAGTAAATGAAAATCTGTAGTATTCTCTGTATTTTATATAGATTATATTACAATATCAATATTAAATAATCTTTTTGTTAGACTTTATTGCGGGATATTTTTTATTTGATTTATATTTATTTAGTAGGTCTAACGTTACATAGGTTTTTAATCGAACATAGTCAATCTATCTATAGAATGCTTGATATATTTTAAGTATATATATAAATATATGCCATACAACCGTCAAGAAATGTATTATCCAATGGTCTAATAATATTTAAAGTTTTAAGTAATTCATGTTGATAAGTCATCATTAATCGCTTAAAGAGATTTCCATAAAATACAGCTACCTACCAGTTGGTTCACGTTAGCTTTCCAAGCACAAAATTGGCCAAAACGTTGACGAGCTATGATGCGACAGACTAAATTCACTGTTTCAATAAATGTGTTAAAATACATTTTTAATATAAGGTATATTAGAGGTTGATGGCACAGAGCCGCGATTAAAAATATCATAAAAGTACAGCATGCAGTCTTATGAACCCTAATAAACTAGATCGCTCTTCACCCGCGGCGCTAGACAGCGTTATATATTTTAGTTTAAAGATGTCTTTTAAAATGTAGTTATCAACCAAGAAAACTATAACCATTATAATACTTTACAACCGCTGTCGACCATGCTTTACTATTTCTGAGAATTACTTTAAAAATCTTAAAATTTGCTAACGAGCTAATATATCTATGGGGATGATAAAGAAATTTTGTGGTCGGGTATTTCTAAACTTTATCTTCAATACAAAATTATCGTTGAAAGTAATGTATTATTATTACTAAATTGTAATATAAAATTATTACTATATCAGTAAATAGTATAATAATCAATTTAGATGCAAACGTATGTGCCTTATTGTATTACACTTTTAATGTATATAGTGAGCTACAGTATATTGTATCTAATTTTACAGCTATTTATATATTCAAAATACTAGCGCAAAGTAGTTGAGGCTCTAATAGGTTCGAGTCATGAATACATTAATGCAGAGTATGTACTTTAATGAGCAGGAGTGAATATTAATTTGACGATGAGACAAGTAGCGGGTTATTTAATACGCAGCCTCATAAGCCGGTGAAACTGACAGATTACCTGAATTCCGCCCTTAAAGCTTATTAACTTTATTAACATCAGTACTTATACGCTCGGGAGAAGTATGCTATTATATCAGCCTCGAGTTAAATGTGAACACTATGTTAAACTGACGTTTTATGTAATGAGGTCTATAATTTAACACGTATCACTCAGATGTAATATCTTTATTATCATAAGTATTCCAGTTTCTATAGCAATTAAAAATAAGGATTGTTTGTTAAACTACTAATTCTTTCTTAAAATTTGAAGCGATGTTTTATTTTCGTTATCTGAATAATATATTTTTTAATGTTTATATACCAACAAAGCTGATAAAAAAAGGAAATAAGTACCTACTGTTAAAATTTAAATATTTCAACATTTATAAAAAATATAATTTCCATAATTTTGTGACGGTAATATTGAAACATGATATCGTTAAATTAGACGTAATCTTATATTAATTTAGTTTTAACAGTGGTTTTAATAAAATTGATATTACTGATGTTCATATTTCAAAGAGTCTTTGGTATCACTTATTACTTGACGTCTGTAATCGACTTGTGACTAAGTTACAAAAGGAAAAGTAAAACAATTGCCTTGAATATTGCACGTAAAGGGTAAATAGTAGGTAAACATCTGAATGCATGCAAGGGTAAAAGTTTGTAGATTTTATAAACGTTCTATTATTTCCAAGGAAACGTTTTATTTCAATTCTAACTTTGACATAAAAGCTATGAAAAACGAAATTATTCAGTAAAATGTTATAAGATTTATGACATAAATAGTATGTTTAAAAGCTTTAGCTATAGGCAAGTCTAGTGTATTATTTATTAAAATTTAAAAAATATTGTACTTCGTTAATATAAATACAACAATTTGTTTATTTATTTGTTGATATAACAATTTAATGTTTGTATCATTTATATTGTTAATAATAAAGTACGCATCGTTACTTCTTCATGCGGAAATAAAACGTTGAATAATCATATGAATGACGAAAAAATAAATTTATCTTCAACTCGTTTTTATAAAAGAAAATTCAAAAGAAGGTAATGAACGAGGAATTTTCAAACAAGAGTTTGATATCGTTATAAAGAAATCCAGGCTGTTAGTCATTGTAATCCTTTTACCATTCATCTTCGTAGACACGAAAAGGCTTTCTCGACAACGCGGTCTAATTTCGAATGCACCTCCAATCGTAAAAGAAGTCGTAAAGAAACGAATTCCCCTCGAATCGATGCACGAGAATCAGGGAACAAATAGTTGATTTCTTATTGGCTTCCGCCCAGACTCAGATTGAAAATTTGCCATAAAGACATTGGGACACGCCTGGCCAGATTAAAGGGGGAAACTAATAAAGAAAACTTTTGCGACACCGTATTTTTACCAAACGATCTCTTAAAACTTTAGAACCTTCATTAGGGCAGCATGATGGTAATAGTTCTACTGTGATTGAAATATTTTCCCGAGAAAATGATAAAAACAGATCCAACTTTTTGTTACGGCTTTCTGTAGCTGATTAAGTTTTTCAATCTTCATATATTTTATGCGTTTGTTATCGTTTGTATTCAACGCGAAAATAGAGTTATCGTGAAAAAATTGGAAAACGAATTCGAATTTCAAATTATTAACATATAAAGCTTTTAGATGTTTTTTATTTTAAGAGAAGATAACAAGGTTGATAACAAAATGCAATAAATATGCTATGAGAACATGTCGACGCTGGTACTAGGGTTCGAGTAGGAAATAGGGTAATGTGAATTTCATTAACATAAATTATCTAGCAGGAAAACGTTGTCTCCGACACGGGACGACTGAAGGCTCCAGGCTGTTGTTTACGTAACACCTCGCTTCCGTCCATCGGGATCAATTTTCTTAAAGCTTTTAGGATTAATTAAAGTGTTTTAACATTAACGGGAATAAATCGAAGTAAACAAAAATAGCGACGACATAGTCTCAATATACACGATGAACATGGATAATTTCATCTTTGGATAAATAAGGCAATACCTTTTACACCTCGAGATGAAAGCTGTAAATTTTGGCACAATGTTGGTACATAATTTCACACACGCCTCAACTCATCGTTCAGCGAAATATTAAGGTATATAAAATTTTATTACGGACATAACCCCTCACAGTTCTCAATGAACATTTTGTTTCGCCTTTTTACCCTTAAGGCGTTGTGTTGCGACTTTGCCATTTCTCTTTAATACCGTATTTGTATCTTAATAAGGGGTGTCATTATGTATCGAACGTTGGAATTTTTTGTTTTTCAATTTCTTGATTCTCTTAGTTTAATGGAGTTATCCAAAGAAAATTAAATGGAAAAATCAGAGGTTTATTTTTAATCGACAGACGAGCTGAGGTTCTCTTGACTGTAGGTGAGAACTCAGCCAACTGAAATCATCTCACTTAATGATGTACTAATATCAAATCATTTTTATTTAATCCAGCCATTAAGAAATTACGACTAAAATCGAAAGGCGAATTACCGTTCTCCAGGAACATTTATGTGACCAGGTTCTTTCATACTTATTAGAGACAAATACTTTATAAATATATTTACTAACATAATACTCTGCTCATAAAACGTTCATGCATTTTAAAGCTTAAGAATGTGTTTATTTTGAACGCACCAGAGTTGGAAGCAGGCAAATAGTATGAAAACTACTACCCACATGTTTACCTAAAGATGTTTTACTGTACGTGAAACTTTATGTGGCTATCAATTTTAAAGTTTCCTCTTGGTTTATTTGATCTTTGTTTTATTACTGGTACTCTGTCATTATTTATTTTCAAATTAGTGTTCAGTTGTAGAGTTTTACGATTAGTTGTTGGTACCAGGTAACTATATACATTTAGTAATTTCTGTGATGTTGTGACGAATACGTTATGTCTTTATTTTATATTTATCGTTAAACTGCTGGCAGAGCTAGTAAGGATTTGTAGGTATCTGTGTCAATTAATTGGTTTTGTTTTCTTCTCATTATTTTATGTATTCAGAAATTTAAAACCAGAATATTCATAATAAGAATGTAAAATTAATAAAAGTAAAGTAAAATAAATTGTCTTAAAAACTGAAGAATACTTTACGTGCTATAAAAACCGTAATAGACTTCAATCTCGTCGGAGCACGTGCGTTCCTTCCCCTCAGCTACACCACTTCTCTCGACCAATATCGAGATGTTTTCAATATTGATACCTGTTTGTCTTGTCACCGGTGTAGATTACAGTACAAAAATATATTACCCTCTTACTGCTGCCCGTAATTTGTTTAGAGCTTATTTTTTACAAGCGTCGTCTGCAGTTTTATGTTGCAGTTTCGGTTATATTTTCAAGTTTAAGAATTGATTATGATTTTAAGAAACAGTACCGAAGTAACTGGTTTAACTTTTGTTAAGAGATAAAATAGTGTTTATGAAATTTTAAGATTAGATCAATTCAAATTTTAAGATTAGTTTAATACGTATTATTAGAAGAAATAATTCAATTAGTAAAGTAGTTTGAATTCGTTCGTGTAGAGTGAAACTCGGACACAAGAGAAAGATGTTCTAATATCATTATTAATAACGACACATTAATATGTATATCTGTTTTTTAAGAGGATTCTTTGTCAAAATTAAATAATTACTAATATAATAACTGTTTAGCCGTTGGTAGTGAGAATTTATTTTATATTAAATTTCAACGTCCCATACGCGTAAATTTCCTGATTTGTATTGAACATTTTAAATTATTTGTTATGAATCAATTATAATTTTCTAGACACGTAAAATACTTCACCATCGTAAATTTATTAAAAATATTTAGTATTTTATTCTCGCCGTCTCCACTCAAGCCTTCGTCTTCAAAAATAATTTACATAAAATCTTAAGTAAACGCAGCGAATCGAGTAAACTTCAATTATAGGATCGCATCTTCCAGTCTAGTGGCGATGTATTTATACTTCATGTACTTTATCATGCCTTCCACGAACACAGATTTTTTTCTATTATATAATATAATAATAACAATATCCATATTAGTTGTTACGATCGCACATTTTTATAAAAACATATTTGCCGAATTAAAACAGATATAGAGTTATGATTTTAAAATATGACTATTATAGATATATTTATAAAATAGTTACTAATGAAAGGAATGTCTCATGTATCGATATCAGTAGTGAGCTTATGAAATGCTTAAGACACGATAAATCTTGGTCATGTTATGCGTGCGTATGTGTGTCCGATACAGCATATTGCAATTGATAATGATAGCCAACGCGAAGGCAAAGGGGATGCTGACAGGAAGAAGTCGTCGTCTCTAAACAATAAAAAAAGGAGAGACATAATATTTACTAAAGAACTTGACCTTACGCAATAAGCGCATATTGTACATTTTTCCTGAGATCTATACGCTATTTAATTATTGAGTACTACATGTCATAAATGTTCCGAACATGGAACATTCTCGAGGAGATCTAAAATGGCCGCTTCACTATTATAATATTATTAAATAAGACATTATTAATAAAATGTAGCAAATAGGCATTTCAAAAATCTGTGTGTATACATCTTTGTAATCTTCAAATTCTATATATTAGTATTGGAAATAAGTTTTCTTGTTTATTATCAGATGCACTTCACTTTAACAAGAGAAATCTAATTTCCGATCGAGGTTTTATTGCGGCAATATTGAATTATTAGGTTTTTACTCGCTCAACCGTGATAAAGTTGACAAGCTTCTTAGTAGCTTATTGTAGTGTAAAGCACAAAGTAAGCGTATTAGTTTGAGCCAGTATTATATTTTGCTCTATTTAGTTAATACAAGTTTAACTTGCACATATATAATTGATGTCTATGACAAAAACGGATTTATAAATATTTTCTTTGTCGATTTTTTGCGTTGGCGTCTATGTAAACACGTTTCTATGATAGTATTATTCAATATTTTGCGATGTTAACTCAATTATGTGAGAGTAAAAGTACTCGCTTTTCCTTATAAGCCTTGGCGTGTCCTTGAAAGTGTATCTATTTCACTGATATTTTTTATATTTGTATGTAAGCTTTCTCTGACTTCCATCATAAAAGCAGTATTTCTCAACCTTTTTTACGTGAATTGAACTGATGACCTCTTAATTCAAAAGAATTATCGTGTACTATTGAGCCACAAA
>JAOSYY010000002.1:8303976-8315504 GCA_025727935.1 Hebomoia glaucippe
AGCAAATGTCATGTGAAGTTTCAATAAATATAGTATTCTTAAGTAGTCGTGTGAGAGACAATGACAGAAACAAAAGTGAACAGAAACGCACACGTGAACACCCTATATTGGCAATATCCAAGAAATTCCTGCGATACAGCCGAGAGAGACACGTTCCATTATTAGCTAGGGGGTACCTTACTTCCCCCCCTATCACTCACCTAGCCCTATCACCGTTCCCCCATCTACTAATCACAGAGGATGTGCGATAGACGCGCTATGCATATTTATTATCACCACCGAATTCTCACCGATCGTTGCGGGACGTGGGCGTTTTTCATTTGCTCCCGTTATTTATTTAGTGGGCCCCAGGTACACTTAATGTTTGATGAGATCACTTGACCTCCTTAATTTTTACGCAAACAATCGGACACCGCATTATTATCATATCTCCGCCAACCTTATTTCAACAAACTTTGATTTACCACAAACAAACGATAAGCACGCGTTCAAAATTTCAAAATTGAAAAGCATTTAAATATCTGTTCAGGTTACGAACAATGAAAAGTTATTTGAACTATTGAAACAAAAACCCACGAATATGCAATCATAAATAAACTGAAATCAGTGAATTTACAAGGCCGCGAACGATTTGCATCGATATAATAACCGCAACAAACAATTTGCGATCAATGGGAGCGCGTGGCTTCATCACGTATTTGACATTTTTCTATCGCACATAATACCAATAACCTTAATTAGTATTCGTAACGTTAGCAAGTTGTGAACACGTGAACATTCGTAATTGAAACGCGAAATACTGTTAATATTGTACAAACATTTTCAATCTCGCACGAATAAAATTCTTAACGAATGCTAATGTTGTTTAACTGGAGAATTCTTGTGCAGTTTAACTGGGGGAGGTTGAGTTAATTAAATATGCGCCGGGTTCATTTTCGTGAAATTATTTGATCTCGGGCCGAGACGAGCCGAATTTGGCGCAATTCATTCGCCATACTCGCGGCTGGATCTTATTTTATTCTTGTAGACAAGCCATCACTTCTAACTGGAAGTATGTACGAGCGAAACGTTCGAAAAGTTTATTCCAATAGAAACTACATAAACATGTAAGTGAAGTTTATTGCTGTCTGTCGGGGCTTCTGCACTTTTTGACTTGGATAAGCGGCAAATTGCTTAAAGTGCCGAATCATGTTTCTAAATCTAAGCTCGTTACTTATGTAGTTCTATTGATAGGATATCTCTAATTCTGTGAGTGTCGTAAAATAGCTTAAATAATTACGCTCTGGATGCTATAAATTCTTAGTCTCGTTTTCTTTAGCTAAAATACTAAATAAAGTACCTTAAGCGCCCACCGGGGGACCTTTACGTAACATTAACTGCTCCAACTGTATATTAGAAGCCATAACTTTAAAAGTATTACATTCTGTTTGGAACAACCGTATTATATAACTAACTAATCCAAAAGATTTATGTTCTCAGACTGCATACGACAGCTTGCATAATTTAATAATTCCATACGCCCTTGATTAAAGTTTTCCTATACACATTAGCGCAGTAAGATACCGAAGGGCGTAGGGCAAGGAAATTAAACGGTCCATTATAATTTTGCTACGCCAGTACTATGATGAAAATCTTGCTATTAATTAGGAAAACTTTGCTCCCCATGGGAGTTTAACCGAATATTAATTGCAGGTTTCACTTTTAATTGAAAAATGTTGTACTGATCACATTTTTTATATGCAGAAAAGCTAATATTTAAACAAAGAGTTTTATAGCTGAAAGCTAAACCTCTTTTATATTTGAAACACAAACATTCGATTAGCATTAGGGAAACTTCGAACAAAGACAAGATCAACTGTGGAAGTTACGAGTCGTACGTTAGCAGAATCCCTCCCTTTCGATTTCAAGTAAGGCTGCAGTTGGAAAACTTTGCCGTCGATAATTACTGAAGTGTGAACGGGGTGCCAATTCCGAGGAACAGTTCGATATAGTTTAATTTAGCAAGACTTATCGACGTATAACGTATATATAATTACTGATGCCAATTATATAATAACTACTCGTTGTAAGTCCTAAGCTACACTTAACACTTTTATACTATCATATAAGCTTTAAAACATATTACATATGTTTTGAAGCTTATATGATAGTAGTTGGTTCTACGACTGTAGTCTTGTTTAAGAGGCATACATGGAAAATTCTTTTGGAATAAGATGATTAGCAAACATTCAATACTTATACATTTATTAAAAAAAATGTATTTTCGCTATGAGTCTTACGTTATTAAAGAATAAAGGTACCGCGGCATAGCAAAACTAATAAAATATTATATTTTGTATTAAAATGTTTTCTAACACAAAATAGATTCTTTTATTAGTTTCACTTCGTAATAATCTAATCAAATTTTGAGTGTCAGTATTCGGATGACATTTCAATGATTTGGTTACTTGGATACTCAAACTGAAGCAAAAATGTGTTAAAGTTTACTTAAAAAACTTCAAATTTTAATCAGATCATATTTTTATAATTCACTATAGAGCTGGGGTGATTGCGATAATAATATAAGATGTCTAAATTCACATAGAAAATCGCTTTCAACAACGCTGCTACTTCGTGAATTATAGATGCGAGGCCTCGTGTTACAACGTCACTTGTGTGATTTTGAGACAATCTGATTTTGTGTTTCCCCCGTTTTGGTCTCTGAATCTTTTATAACGTTGTTCCTACGAATTGGAGAGCGTCTAATGGATCTGCGGTCTATTGCAGATCTCTTGTTTGCATTAAGGCGGTCTTGGCTAAATCGGAAGGTACATATCGATAAGATAATAAAAGTTTGTTTGTTTGAATAATCACGCTAACATGATGAACTACTCGCGTATGTCAGCATTGCTTCTCTTAAAATGTTCTACGAAGCTCCGCGACATTTTAATAATTAACTTTTATGTCTATATTAGTAATGATAAATTCTGCAAACTAAGAAGAAAATTGGAGTTAATTATAAGAATTTTATAAAAATTTTATTCTGTAGTATCTCACTTTTAATATTTCTATAAAAAGAAATAGAATATAATCATTTCTAGTTATACATCAAAGTTTATCAATATAGGTTCAACGATTTAGACGTAATAAACAAGCTCACTTACGCTTTTATAATATTAGTTAGGATCATTTTACTGTTGACTCAAACATATGAAGTATTTCTAGAGAACTGTTAATGTTCAAACTATTGCTTTAACCCTTGAGGGTACGGATAACGGGATTTAGTTCAATCAAGTACGAGGAGAGGGTGAAAAGTTTGAATGCGTGTTTATTTACGTAGCCTATCGTTTGATCAGTGATACTTAGATTTCTATGAGTTTAGTTCTACGGGTTATGTATAACAGATTGGAATTACGTTGAGTCTATTTATTTAAGTTTTATTATAGAAGTAGTTTACATTAATATTATTTTTAAGATGCGTTTATTAGTTTCAGTCGCAACTAACTAAGTAGCAGAGAGTTTATCAGCTTTTAAACGTAATATCGTAATGAGACTTTGTAAATAGTTCGGGATTGTTACAAATATTTTGATACCTCGAGGAACGTGTAATTCATTTTTATGAAACTACACGTTATTTATTATAATATATTACATATTATAATAAAGACAAGTTTTTACTAAAAGCCTATTCAATGAAATCGTTTCTTATTTCGGAATATTATTTTAAAAATATAATATTAGGAACAAAATACTGTTATGACTAAGCTTAGTAGATCTTAAAAAAAATTACTAATACTTTTACAGATATTCATCTCCATATACTCGTATATCATTTATGTAATAAATTATATAAAGATATTACCTATAATATACAAATTTATTAATATTACTAAATATTCGAATCTTATAATTGTCATACGTATTCATTTCAATAAAAAATTAACGGCCATTTACAATCAACGTTTCGACTGACCCTCGCGCGTATTAAAATTTCATCAAAACGCAAAATTCGTTAATAAAGGGCGTTTTTAATGCCGGTAGCAAAATCGAATTGTGCTAACATTTCCCAGGAGCCGTGGACATTTACTGGCGAGCTGGCGTGGATGAAACAATAAAGAACGGTTAAGTGCGTTTTAATGGGAGCAAGAACATGGTGGACAATGGTTTGGTGATTGGGGTCCAGCGTGGTCAGCTTTAGGCCTGCCATTTATCTCATATCGATATCGAAAAATATGAACAATGATTTGACCGCGCTCGTTGCATACGATAAGTCGAATAACTTAAAATCCACTCAAGTCAAATGACCCTTCATGACGTGACTAAGTTATTTATTAAATTTTAATTTAATTTTCTAGTAACACACTACCATATTATCTAAAGGTTATATTAAGTACTATTTTTTATTTTCAACAACTAAAAAAAAAATATATAACGTGTCCGGTTCTTAAGAAATAAGTCATATTATTAGATAAGAAATTAATATTCTATAACGCTGATTGTTTAATCTGGGTCATATAATTAAGTAATTATATTACCCAGATTAAACAATCAGCGTTATAGAAACTTAATAAACGCTTAGGCGTTCATATTTAGATATGAAGGGCATAAAATATTATCGACAACCGATATTTTTACCGGCAGCTCTACTATATGGGTAACTAAGTAATAAACGGACCCGCATAAACCTTTGAATTGCTGACCACTGCATCAAACCTACGTGCCCTTTGTCTGTGCCGACCACAAATTGCTTAAGAAATAAAATAAAATCTAATTTACCGCTTTGCTACGTTTATAGGGAATGTTGTTTTACGATTACAGCCTGCTGACTATTCGATTGTTTGTCTTCGATATGTTTAGTACACTTTCGCGGCCCTTAATTTATTTTGAAATATGTTTTAATGTATTTGAAGGAACGTTGAATAATACTTCTTTATATCTAAATAGCTATACAGCATGCACGCTATAAAATATAATGTTATTCAGTTTTTCACAAAGAGGTTTATTTCTATTGCAATTTATGCCTTACTTATCCCGTCAGGCGTTTTTTGTGACCTTTAGTATACGTAGATCATGATTTTAAAATAGGTGTTAAGTTATGCTAATCTTTTGTATTATCTTCATAGATAAAAAAAACTAGAAAGTAGACACGAAATTAGCTTTTGATTGTATTTTCTTAACCACTTTCTTATTATTTATAGATCGCTAATATTATTTAATGTGTTCTACTTAGAGCTATGTCTCTTATTTACGTCCATTATACTCGCCCTACCACTCACGTATTACCGCTGGACAATGGAAATTGGAAACATATTCGAACATAATGCTGTTACCCGCTTCTAAGGGAACAGGGGAAATGCATTGCTCATAGAATCAGAAAAATGGCCGCGGGCTCGCTGCAGAATGTCCCAAAAATACATTAGTCGCATTAGAAACGACATTAAGGGTCGGCCAGACCGATAACAATTAGGGTTGTTCGGGCCTTAAGGGGACTTAACGGTGCATAGACAGTTAACATTGTTAGCACTGCTTTAAAGAATGCGAAAGCTTATTAAGAATGTTCCGATCCGTAAGTGTTAAGACAGTTGTTTGAAAGTTGCTATTTTGTTAAACATCAGGCAAATTAGAAATATATGAATAATACCATAAAATATTCTTTACATTATAAAATATAAATAAAATAATAGCTAACGTAATGCCCTAGTAATTAAAAACGAATCTTTTATATTTGAGAAGTTGTCTCAGTTCGGTGTCAAGGTGTCATCTCGCGGTAATAACGAAACCGTCAGTTGTGAAATTCATTCATAATAAAGACAGCGCAGAGATAAAAGGCATGAAAAATGAGGCATCGCCACCAAAAAGACGCGGCATAAAGACGAAGCCAAAAATTCTCACCGACGACGTTGAAAATTCCTACAATATGCATAACTTGTTGAGAGAGTAATCAAAAGACGATATAAAGTGAAGTGGAGGACACGAAAGGCTAAAAATGTAAACCCTCGGTTAGATTTTCTTCAGAAGTCTCGCGACCCCTCCGGCAAAACTTGCTATAAGATGGGAAAAATTACCGTGCCCGAGAAAGTTTTTTCGATTTGAATTATGAATCCTTATTTTACTCGGCGCTAGTAAAGTTTGTTTTATATTGGCCTGAACTCATTCTTTGACGCTATGCGAATATTAATCCTCCACATTGAATAGATACTTTCGATGGTAACTTGAAAAAAAGCTTACCTTAACAAGCTTTCAGCTTGGAACATAAATTTTTGATGGCAATTAAAATAAGTCCTTTATTTTGTGTCCTTTCGATTCTTTCCTATAATTCTCTGACTTAAAAATTTAATATCTCCCACTGATATAGCACTACCCTATCTTCTTAAGAGAAAATAGAAAAATAAAAATATTATGTCCATATTTTCTAAAAGCATATACAACATAAAGCTAACTTGGCGCTTTAATAACACGGCGCATAAAACTTATAGTAGGCGTAGTATGTTTCTCTAAGTATGCTTGCAAACTTTTAAAATTGTATTTGCATTTCATATATGCAGGATAATATTGGCTTTGTTATACATCAAAGTTATTTAATATCACTTAAATTCAGGCATTATCATAAAATAATCTAAGAGGATATTTTAACGAAAAGCAAAATAGATTTCTTTTGTCGTTTTGACATCGGCAATTCATTTTTACCGATTTTGCATAGACAAAATATTCTAACATGTATTGAATTGATGAGCTCTTTACATTAAAAGTTTTAAATTTAATAAACTACATTTTCGTGAGAATTTCGGGATTATAGCTAGAATATTATAGGTAATCGCACACCTCGTAATAGTCAAAGGCACTTTTTTATTTATTACAAGATGGCTATAAACTTTAGTTTCTCTGCACACAGTACGAGTCAAGTAAAATTATTTCTATTAAAAATAAATGTGTAATTATTAAAATTAAACCTTTGTCCTTTAAATGTCATACGTATGAAGTAATTTATTTTCAATTGGAAAGTTTATGTCAAATGATAGGGATTCAACGTTATTAATTGTTGCAAAATTACCTTTCTGAGCATCCTTCGACCTTTATTTGTACCCTTTGCTGACCATAAACGTCAAGGAACAATAACGGGTAGGAGTGACCCCTAGTACCTTTAGCCAAGTTCTTGGGTCTCCCCTGTCCACGGAAACCCCTGTCAAAGGCCAAGCCAGATCTCAGGGGAAATTATTGTCGGGCTTTAAAGGGCATTGCCGAAGTATAAAAAACAAGGTATTTGCAATCGAAGTTTGTAAATACTATCTGATATTGGGCACGTGACTTCATTTCTAATGAATAAAGTGAGCAGATTTGATTAAGATAAAGATATAATTCAGGTTATATAACAGTTGTATTGTTAATTTATATGCTCAAATCAATAAGAATGTTTTTTATATAAAATTAATAAACTTAATATTGTAAGTGGCAAAACTTGGAAGTATTAAACTAACAAAAAACAAGTTAAGATGTTATTTTCTAGGCTTAAATTCTATCTCCTGTAAATATTTTATATGAGATTTATCCCAGTGTACACCTTATTTTTCATCTATAAAGCTTTTGTCTTTCTTCTCAGTGTACATTAGAGAAAATGTTATTTACTAAAACAGGGTGAATTTGTCAATCAGGATCAAACAACGCCCCACGCAAACTTGAAACTCGCATCGTCGCAAACGTTTCGGTAAAAAAGTTTTAACAAATCATTGTCAATTCCAATAAAGAAGCGAAATTAAATAAACACCCCTCGGGAAGATAAAAGGTCTAGACTGTGGTGTGACCGCATCGATGGTGTCGTATTTTAAAAGTTAGGGGAAAGTTGACACTCTAAAGAATTTAACCTTCTATTGTATTAATTATTCAGGGCGGTGCTGTCGCGTTTTAAGGTGCGTTTGCAAGAGGGTAATTTGTTTTAGTTCCAGGAATTTGAGGAAGGGCCTTGCATCGAATCTCGGTTGAGTGAAACGCGCGAGAAAAGTTTAATAAAATTGTTTCGGAATGCAGCGAACGAGTTACTAGTTGAATAACCTATCGATTTGAACATAAAGTTTCCTGTAAACATACCCCTATGTTTGTTTTGATTTTGAATACTGAATGCTTAGCGATTATGCTTTTGGGACGATTTAAAGAAGTAAATTCCTGCCCAATATGGCGTCTGCATACCTAATTTATTTAGTTTTATACTTTTATTATATTTTTAACATTTATCGCAAAAAAGTGATGTTATAATTGTGACGTGCTTGTCTGTTTGTAGCATCGTAGCTACTAAACAACTTTTGATGCTTTATTGGATTTTAGACGTAATACAAATGGTTCTAAACTTATATCAAGGTGTGTTCAGCTATTTCGTGGTTAGCTATTGGGGTTTGTGTTGTTTTAATATATATATTCTTTATTAGAGTTTATATAATGACTAAATATGTTAAACAACAAGTCTGAATTGGGATCTAAGAAATACTTATGCGCTTTTATCTACAAAATTTACATTCATAATATTGTAATTATAAAAGATATAAGAATATAATATTATTTTAAAAAGGGACATTTGAAATCGTCTGGCAAGTAAAGATTTGAAAAACAAAACAAAATTTATTTCATATTTTATTCAAATACTCTGTGGCATTCATTGCAGTTATAAATATTAATGATATATTACAGTCTGCGTTCATAATTAAGTGTAGACGGGACAGTCAGATATGTACACAAAGAATCACCAATCTCATTTGTAGATAGAGGGGGTGGCTTTCCCCCCTGGAATACTTTAACTTTTCAATTGTTACTTTGATGGGTTTTCGAATGTAATAATAATCGTTGTAGGTATCGTAGGGTGCTTCAATCAACGAATGTTTCAAAAGAATGCCAATTCTTATGCGGAAAATTGAGTTATACCGGGTGTATTATTCAATCCCTCCCTTTGTACTGTGCAATTTTTATTATTCATTCATAACAAATTATTATTATTTAGATAGTCACTTCAAAAGGAAATTTTGCAAATACCGAATAAAACTAAGTTGATTTTTTTTCATTTTCACAAAAATCTTATCTGTACCTAATACGTTACGTTAAGCGGAATTACAATAACAAATAAGATTTTTAATTTAATAAATTTTAAAAATATTAAGTTCCATATTTTATGTATAAACAAATATATTTATTATTACTAGTATTTATAAAAATTTCGTTATCATCATCATTAAGGCTAAAGGTGATAACGGATTGGATTAGAACTATTCCTATATTATTAAATAAAAGGTTATTTAATAATATAGGAATATTCTAGCCTTAAGGCCCTTGCCTTTTCCACTATGAAGACATATTACTCGTAAGATAAAACATATGAATCAAGCACATGTGAAAACGAGGTTTTGGTTCGTTTCCTTAAAAATCCACTTCTTTACTGAACTCGAGTCGAATTTCCTGTGTGATATGAATCTTCCCTAGTCGCTTTAAGGTGATATATTTTCTACCCCTACAGTTCTGTGTCCCCTTGGCTAAATTGATTTTCAATTTGTTTGAAATGTGGTCCGCGATGCTATGGGCAATAAGGAGGCGGAATAGCGGAAAATCATTTGACTGAACTTGCGCTTGATGGGATTTCAACTGAATTAGTCGTTTCATAACTGGATATAGGAAATCAATCCATTACACTCATAATCTAATAAAAAATGTGATTAGAGAAAATAATTAGGTATTTTTTTATTAACTGTAATTGAATTTTGAAACCTGAAGTAGGAAATATAATTCGAATTGTAAATTCGAAAACAGCTTATATTATTTTAATGACAGTTATCTACAAGAAGCATGATGCTTACGCAAAAGTATATCGCGCCTATTCGACATTATATTACAACGATGTATCATAAATTTAATAGATTACTGAAATATATGAAATTTTAAAACTCATTTCAAATAGTAGACTTCTTATTAGTCCTATGACATCCTAAACACCGGATATTTAGTCGCACAACTAGGTAATAAATTTCCTTTTAACCCTCACCACAAACGCAGAATTTTAAAATTGTCCTGTCTATTGTAATGATTCGATTTAGATGTTTGATGACATTTAATTGGGGGTTACTTTATGTTTTTTAACATTATATGTCATTGCATATCATTCTTTAAACTCGACAAGATATAAAAAGTAATATCATTGGATATAAAAAGTATGTATTTATTTTAAACGATTAATGAATATTTATTTTCAATCTAGAGCCCATATTTAAAAAAATCTAGAATGAACAATGCCGTGAATAAGTTTAATATAAGATCTAGTGTTCGAATTTGTGAACATAATCAGAATTGACCTAGTAAGTCATTGATGGATACATCAGTAGAGATGAAATTGTTCTTTGTATATTCGATCTGATTGACTATTTAATGAATTAACCGTTAGTATTAAATGATAGGCAACTTAATACACGACATGCATTCTAATGATTTTAATAATTTATAACTAATGAATTTTACGACGAAGTCCTTTTATAAATTCATTAATAAAATCATTCGCCTTCAGAACTTTAATCACGAATCGGAAATAAAACCCATCACAAATCCTCTTGACAGTTACAAATATCTATTAACTTCTTGAGATGTAACTTGTATTTTATTGTCAACTGATAGGGATTAATTCGGCTGACTTATAACTGTCATACATCTGCTGTCTTGGGAAGTCGGGGAGTATAAAATAAAGCTTCGTTGCGATTATATTAATACGAATACATAGTGAGGGTAGAGTATAAAATGATCCGGGTAGACGCGCTAAGCTGCCTGAGTGGTGTAAGAGGGCCCACGGTAACATTTGATGTCGGTCTTCAGATTACGGGACTTTTCACCCCGGGATTATCATTCTATAACTGTAAATTGAAATTTTAGAATAAATAAAACCCTTTGTTAAATATAATAATTAATATGATAATGACGAATTCGGAGTATTAAGTCTGTTTATATGCTCAATGCAGGTATAGTCCTACTTCGCATTTCAAAAAAGAAACCATATTAAAACTGTTTCAGTAATATGACCATACCTGCTATTAGGCCCTCTATGCACCATGAATCTAGTTAATATGATAAAATATAAGAAGACGTTCAAGAAAGGAATTCGATTAATAACAACCACTGCATTCCGTTGTTGGACATCGCAACAGAATTCTAAATTCCAGACCCAACGCCATGTCAATTCAGAACTGCGCTATTCCTAAGACGTTCCTCGCTATTTGCGACTATTTTTTGGTCACAAAACCGAGACAGTACAATTTGGAAACTTTTAAGCAAAAAGCTTACTGATTTCTTCAAATAGACAATCTAGGCTTACATTTCAGTACCTCTGAAAACCAATGCTAATATAACCTAAATTGATACCTCAGAATTGCCATAAAGCAATATCAATAATACCTTCATGTGGCAGAGACGATAGGGGAAATCTGACAAATGGCTAAGATCTTCGTGTCACTGCCTTATAAGGGGGTCGTGATTACACCGGCTAAATATCTGACTGATTTTCTAAAGCTAAAATAATATTTCACTTATGTTTT
>JAOSYY010000002.1:8315604-8337297 GCA_025727935.1 Hebomoia glaucippe
TATAAGGGGGTCGTGATTACACCGGCTAAATATCTGACTGATTTTCTAAAGCTAAAATAATATTTCACTTATGTTTTTAAGATTTTTTTGCTATTTCCAACGAAAAGTTTCTATAATATTATACAGTTTACATGTTCACCATCAATAGCGTTAGAAGGCCTAGTAAGCAGTAAAAGAAACCTATTATTCGCGTCTGAGACGTTGTATGATAATGCTCAGTTTATTCATAAATAACAGATTTGATGTCTAGGGATTCATTGTTGTCGCGGATAAGCCCCCGGTTCTTGTAATTTAACATTTAGTTGGAAACCGAGCTAGCCTGCTTTCTTTTTGTCCGTTGAACATCTTTATGAATATCTTATTATGAACTTAAATTGAGAAGAAGCTTACGTCCTTATTTGCGTTGTAGAAATTTTTTCCCCGTTTACTCAGCCATTCGCAAATGAATTTTAATTGGGTTTTTCGTGTCTCTTTAAACTTGGACTGTGAAAACGAAATAAAATAAGAAAATTTAATGTTATATTTTTTCACGAAGAAGTCAACAGCGTTCATTACTTCCATTTAATGATTCTACTTTGTGAAGTAAATTTATCTGCTTGCTTTTAGTAAAACATTTTTGATACCGAAAAATTAATTTATAGTAACTAAATTTCTCAAGTTTTTGAGTAAATTTCGTAGTTCTTTTAATTCTTCGGCCGCCTGCGTCACAATCTGTAGCTCGAATTTTTAATTTAATATGAAATATTTGAGACGTTATTCCGTGAAATCATTTTGCATTGCCATTTAAAAACTGGCGGATATTAATTCTGTTCAACAAAAGGAATCTCATCATCATTTGAAAATCTCATTCGACTGAGCACCGTGTAGTCATGGTGACTTTTGTAATGACAGCCTTAGAGGCGCCATCAAAAGGCGTCATTATACCGAGTCGCGTTATGACGTCATTATTGTCAAGAAACTGGAAGTCTGACAATCTGTGCTAGTAATAGAATAACATATGGTTTTCGTAAATTATACGCATATAATTTGAAGAGTTCTAGGCTTTAAAAATCTCCTTCTACATTGTGTGACATGAAATTGATTGAGGAGGAAATGGGACGTTGTGATAAGAAACTCAGGGAGCCTTATGGCTACGCAGTAAAATCTTAGAAATTATTATTTATTAAAGTCTTAGCAATATGTTATAATTAGTATTTTCTCGATAATACATTGATACGTGAATTAATTATATTATTTATATTTCACTATACGTATAAAACTTATTTTATTAGTTAGTTGAAAAGTTATGACGGATAGGTACAGAACTTTATGGCAGAGAATAATATCCAAATATTATACATACAAATCTGCCGAAAAGATTGTGCTCTGTTTGTTTATATAGCGGTGCAGAGCAACATTTGGTGTACTCAGGCACCCCGTGTACTCCTGGGGGCATTCCCGCCCCACTCATTACAGCCGATAGTTATTACTGTCATTTTTCAACTCGTTATTTACTCTGAGGAGCGCTGATAGCACGACATTTGCTAGCAAAGACCGAACTTTGAGATTAGGGGTGAAGGATTTTCGGGATAAAATACACTTTTCTAGAGCGCAAAGAAAATTGAAAAGGGCGCTTTCATGTACGTGCTTCTAACGGTGCTATCGTTATTAAAATAAACACAATTGGCGTAGAGTACTTTACGCGTTTATTAAACTGAAATTATCGTTCAATATCTTTAGAACAGTAATATATATTAATGAATGACGTAATATAGGATTTACTGACAGATGCTACTTATTAACAAATTTAAAGAAACCTTATTTTAATCTATTTTCACAATAGTTTATGGTTTGTTTCAGATAACAGGCTTTTTCGGGTGAGTTATAATGATTTATTGCATTATCATCTAAAGTATACACGATATATATAATTTTACTCAATTGAGTAACCTGAGGAGGAATTTGTTTCAATTCAAGAGCTAAAGTCAACTTCAAAGGTTTTTGGTAGTTAAAAGTTATAAGTTGGTAATAATAACGTGTGTTAAAATAAAGTTAGTAAAATAGTAAAATCTGGTAAACGAACCATTTAAAAACCACTGAACAAGAGCATTTCAGTGCCTAATTATAGATGCTTCTAAATTCTGTTTGATATTTAGAATTATATTTTAAGACAGATACGACATAATTGGGTTGGAGATAATTTAATTATGGGTATTTAGTCACGAGGGACTTTCGAGTTTGCAAGGCGATTTATTATGATGAAAAATGTCTAATACCCTGTATCTAAATTTAGCTTAAGAATATTTGTAAATGAGACTGCAAAGCAAATTTTTAAGTGAATGGCAAGTTATAAATTAGTTAAAATAAAGTATTATTTGCAGAGATTCCAATTTGTATATCAGGAACGAAATTTAGGATATTTTCTTATAATAAAATTGTTAATAAGGGTATCTACTAACTAGTGTTTCAACTTAAACCTCTTTTAGTAAAAAAAGTTTAATAGTGTTTTAGTCTAAAAAGTATCTAAAGTAAAACAAAGCCCATTTTTTGCAATAAGCTTGTAATTTTTTCATCAAAGCGCTCTCAAAAATCTGCATAATTCTCTAAGGCGACGTTGAATTATAACGATCTGGGATCTTTTGAAAAACATGATATTAAAGTAATAAGAAATGAATTAGATTTGTTGCCTGGCTCGTTGTAAAGAGCGACATCACGACAACTTGTCAGGTGGATAATAACGAAGATGATGAAAGTTAAATTTAAAGTTTTATTAGTCTGAGTTATTCAGCATTTCCAGCTGACGGAGAAAAATTGTGTTAAGATTAATAAGGATTTGTATGTCAACTAGACTCTCTGTGATTACAAGGGAACTCATAAAAATGTTATTAAAGATGCTGTATCTGAAAAGCTTTGAAAATTTTTCCTTTTGACTGCTCAGTATCGTGAACTTATCAAATCTGGATTTAGAAGTGTGCAACCTTTTGGATGGACTACTTCATACCACAAACGTATAATATCGATATTTGACTGAGCCAAACGAAACTGCAAGTTGAATCAATTGTCTTTTTTATTAGCGTCATTTATAAATACTAACGATGTTTGTATATATAATATACACATGTATATAAAATAATTTGTTTTCATATGCGTTATGTACGAAACAAAAATTATAAATGTGTATCTGTTTAGATACATAAAACCTAAAAAGCACCTAATATTCTATTCGCATATTTGAAACTTATTATTTTTATTTTTTGTTTTAATATTTTTGACGGACTTGAGATGTATTAACGACTGATAAATGATTCTAGTGGGAAAAATATTGATGATTATTATTACTGAATCAGAAAATCCCGTATAATTACGACCTAATAAGAATTATATAAAAAAAAGAAATACTTACTTTGGAAAAACGATTTATCTCATTGCAAATCTTCGGCGCGGCTATAAATGACAAATTTCAGTCATTGTCTATTCATCCGGACATTAATTATTATTAAAAAGTTTCTAAAGTTCTTCAAGTCAGCGGTGACGTCACTTTGTCAAGCATCAATTATGCCTGACAATGATCTATGGTGAAATGATCGACCGTAAGAAGCCCGTCAAAGATTTTGGGGGTCTTTTGGTTTCGGGAAGACAAATGGTATCAGCAGATTAACTATGTTTATTTTATGTCTATTTTGGTAATTAGTTAATCTTTTACAATTATTAATTTTTATAGCGATATATTAAACTGTGAAATAGCATTGTTTCATAAATGCATGCTAAAATATACATGTACGGTACTTATAAGATAATCACAAAATATATTAATTTTGTCTGTCTGTGTGGTCGTTTCAGCTTATCTCCGAAACAACTCCATTGACTTTCAATTGACTTTACTGGCAGATAGCGATCGTCATATGGATTAATTTATTGTATATTTTGTGGTTATGAATGGTTATGAAGTTAAATTTGAACTAATATTTGCCATACAGTTCAATTTCTTTTATTTTAAAAATGTAAGGTAGGGAAGATCAATCTTATTATCATAAGTGTTAAAAGAAATAATATGTATGAAACGAGATATATAATAGAATGAAACAGATATTTCTAATGCAAAAATTTCGCTAGTAATTAATGATACTAGAATTCTAGACTATATCTGTGAACGGTTAAAGCATGTATCAAGCGTCTTATTCGAACAGCCCCACTGCAATATGATGGGGCGGCCATTTATAAAAGGGCATATAATGGATTCGCGACCACTCCGGATTACGATTGTAAATATTTTATGAGATCCATTGTGGAGTAGTGGGCAAGTGATTGACAGTAGCGGTCCCTAGGTGCAAGGGAACATTACCAGAATTGTCCAAATGTAGGTATATTCTCTTTTCACAATTTAAGTCATCTCGTTAGCCTTTTTTACCATTATACTTAATAAATTTTTAGGAAAGCTATTATAAGTTTCGAATAAGTTACTTGTGCTTAAATCGTCTAACAAGTGCTCTATTTACTGACGTTATTTAGTACATTGATCAATAATTTTTTGGCAAACAAACGTTTTAGGAACATGTACTTTATTAAGATACTTAAGAGTTCACGGAGTACATAATAGGTTGTAACTTAAAATTACCGTTAATAATTATCAGTATTACAAATATTTAATAAATAATATATAAATATACATTTTGGTATCGGAAACCTCTTAATAATAGTTATTAGTAAATGCGCCGAAATAACGTAAAATAAATTTAAATAATAAAATTAATGTGCGCGTTGTGTAACGTTATTGTATTTAAAACAACCATGTAAGTCTTAAGTAACTTTATAATTAATTAAATCAAAACATCTGCAATACCTATTATACTAAAAGTAAGGGATATAATCTGAATTCGCATACAATCAATATCCATATAACTCTCTAGTTATTGGCTGTATTACTTAACTTATGACATATTTATTGGCATGCTCAGCTGCACCCGAGACTAACTATTAACTAGTTTGTAGTTGCGAAGTGGCTCTAATTTGAGCACCTGAATACCTCTCGGCGTGTCCCTAAAAGCACGAAATTAATCAACATTTAATTCCATATCGTGGAAGCAAAAGCGTAAGTTATATGATCGTCGTGGGACATCTAGAAAATTAACCGCGCGCTTGCCCCGAAACCCGGCGAAAATATGCAAATGAAGAGGCGACTCATTTGACAAATTTTAATGGACATTTAACTGTGCTAATTATGAAGTTTCAACGTCATTTAATTTGCTAAAACTCTCTCATACATGGATAAAGGAACTATGCTTTTTAATACAAGCTCTCGCTAAGCTTCTTCGTGTAGCTTTTTGGTTTAAAAGCTGGTATTTTTAAATAGTTTCTGACATCTGTTTAAGGTGAATTGCGATTTGATTTTTATAATTTTTATGACAAAGAAATTTTGTACTACAGATTTGGGATTTACAAATAGACTTTAACAAAATTAGTTATTATTAGTATTCCTTTGTGTCTGATTTTTATCGGCCTTCGTTGTACACAAACATTGTTTAGTAAATAAGTGGGTATGTATTTCAGTGAAAGTTACAAGCTTATAAATTAAATTTTTAATCATGGAGTTTATGAACGTAATAACATCGCAACCGGATATCGTACTAATATTTACAAAACTTTTGAGTATACTTACTTAATGAAAACATCTTATATATTCCCTTTCTTGATATTATAGAAATATAAAACAAACCCAGTTATTGTGCATAATAGAAAGTCAATTTATCAACGAAAATTGGAAAGTTTTTTATAGTTTTAAATATGCATATAGCAGTGATTTCTTTCATGAATATAGGTTAAACTTTCTAGGCGGCCTTTATAAAACTAAAAAATACACAGCACAGTAATTGAAAACATCGTGAGAGGAGAGGCTAAGCCTTTGAACTGTGACGGAGTTTGAAAATCGAGGCTGTTTGAACTGAATTGAAATAGTGTTATGTAAGTTGTATGCCTACTTCTTTTCATGTCTAATTAGGATGCCCGAAGAAATTACCTGAAAACAGAAAATAAAATTTATTAAAATCAATGTTAAGTGAAATTATTTTTTTACAGTAAACTTATTATATTTAATACTTTCTGCAATATTGCATAATTGTACTTAGGAGTTAGTCTAAGTGGATAACATCCCACAGACAACTTTAATTTGCATATTATTAAAAAGGGTAAATTTAAAATTGAATATATAACACATCTTTCGTTTAATTATTGGTAAGAGTTGGCTAGTTACAAAATTACGAAGCCTAGCGTTTCTGTTTGAAACCTTGGACGCGAATAACACCGAAACTCCCTTAAGATTAATTTAGGGAGATACTCATGAACTTTAACTCGTTTGCCTGACCGAGTTCCCAACCAGCACTTTCAGTTTAGAATTAAATTTAATGAAATAAATTAAGGGAATCGGTAGTTTCAAGTTGTGGAGTTCGGTCAAGACTTGAGATCGACAAGTGGGGCTGTTGTGGTACGTTGTGACCATATTTCGTCCTTAGTCATATATATTCATAGTTATAGGAATTCGGTTTGGATGTAAAGACGTGACCACTGTCCAGATAATGGCGGCAAGTTTCGGGTTAGTTGTACTTCGTTAAGGAAGGTATGTTAATTTATTTCAACCTTAGGACAAATGGGATTACTAAGACTTAAAATTTGCGGCCATTTTGTCAGCTCACTTGTAGAAGCCATACTGAAGTGAAAATGTAATTTGGGGAGTGTATATAGAGGAAGCCATATAATACAATGCATAACCAGTATTTTCTTGGAACTGTAATAATAACATAATATATACCTACGTAAATAAAAATATACTTTAACCACATAAACAATAAACAAAGTTACTAATAAAATTATTATTTTTATTATATTGTAGACAATTTTATGTGAAATTTGTATTATTATAATATTATACGGAATACGTGATTTTGAAACTAATTACATATGAGGCAAAAGAAATACCCCCTAAGGTTGTTCTTAAATGAAAATTCAATTGGCGTAACCAATATTGAAACCTAGCTTGATTTCTATGGAAGAGATCGTGCCATTGACGGAATGAGTTATAAACTTGAGTGTCAGTTCGGGAAGTTTGTCAAGTGTCGGGGTCTGTGCAGAAGGAAATTAAAAATGGAAAACTCATCGCCATGTCGCGTCGTGGCGTTAATGGTTGTACATAATAAATAAAACGGACCCAATGCTTATGTGCGAGTCGAGTAGGGGGAGTGGCTGGATCTCGCGAATGGCCTCTTTTAGACATCTGAGACGTGGCCTTTTGGAGAACGTTCGCGTTCCCTCGACCTGTTTCATATTGCCCTGCCCGCTGCTTTAAGAGCTGCTTCACTTTGATTTAGAAAGAGCTTCGACGTACACTCGTAAAAACCCTTTACGAATGTCAAAGGTCAATGCGTAACGAGAAGGTCACTTCTAAGTTACATTTTTTGATCTTACTTCGAAGGTCGTGGTAATTTAAGATAAAATCAAAGGCGAACTCAAATGCTGCTTAAGTAGTCAAGTAGGCAGAAAAAAACGTTTTATGTAAATGCCTTGTCTAAATTTGTATATCAATCCTCGAACTTAATGCTGTCCGATTTGATAAACAACTGAAGAGGTCATATTAATGCAATTTTTTAGGATTGGTAAATTTTATGCGAGACAACTTAATAATTTAAAAAATATTTTTCTAAATTATTTTTTGAGATTTTAAATAAGTCCATTGAGAACAAAATTATAGAAAAGGAGTACGTTTAGCAAATTTTATAAACTTAATTATTTCAAATTTGATTTGCCTGTAATTCTCATAAATATTTATAAATAACTTTAATAAATATTTTAAAAATATAAATAGCGCGCCATCTTGTTTTATTGGTTCGGGCGTCAATCTGACAGGCAGCCATTTTGAAAAACGCATACGGCTTTCTTTTACACCAGTGGGTCGTCATGAGATGTCGTGTGGCGACACCCCTTTTTTTACATACATTGCATCTATTGTTTTAGAGTGGAGGTACATAAGTTGTCAACGCGCCCCGACATGAAACCCGACCGGCCCAACAGCCGGCTCAGTCATCAGAAGTGCTTCAATTATGTAGAAGTACGAACTTATTTATACTAAATTGGAATATGCAAAATGAAGTGACGTTAGCACGTTATGGCATTTCTTTTAAATATTAATATAATAGTATTACTTATAGGTCGGTCTGAATTATTTTTGGATATGGTTACTTTATAATAATTTAAAGTTATAATTTAAGTCCAATTATGACTTATAAGACCTTTAGCTGAATTTAAGTGAAAGTTTAGAGTTAATTAAACATGAGTAGAAATGAAGACTACCAAGAAATTTAGCCACTGTTAGAAATCTGCGAATAATGATTACACAAAATTTATGAATTTAAAAGTACGCTAACATCAAAGTTTATGATAATAACATAACTGAATTCATATTTTTGACAAAACCGAAACTTTTATACAGCTTTTTATAGTCCTATGTAAGCTTTGACGCAACTATAATATTTTTCACGTAAAATAAATGCAACGAAATGGCAAAGATAATTTTAATGACTTTAATGGTTTACTTAACAAGCCTAGTAACCATTATACGTCCTAACAGAGCCTCAACATTTTAAGTTAAATTATGACTACTTTTATGGAGTTCACCCCAGTACTTTATGAATACAGCATATTGTAAATCTTATTTGAATTCTTCGTAATTATCTAGCAATTTTAATGCAATACTCATGGCGTTTATTTACCTAATTAACTTTATGATGTTATGAAATAGGACATTATATTTCATGTAATGGACGCTATTCAATATGAATGAAACAATTTTGATCAGCTATTTTCTATAATATATTCATCAACATATATGTTACAGTCAGCAAGTCGTACTTGAATGATTTATTTAATAATGGTATATTTTTTTTATAGCTTCAAATAAAAAAACATATCGACAGCATACTAAAATATAAAAATTCAAACATAAAATAAAATAATAAAGAGATTGCATTCATTTTAGATCACTGTTTAAAATATTTTATTAACACTCTCCGGAACACGTAGCTTTTCCTCACTGCGTTGTAATAAATAATTTTCTATATAACATCTTTGTGTACAAACGTGACATTTCATAATTTACGGCGCATCCAAGAATTTTTCGTGAGGCAGAACATCGGAGACATCATTTGCTTCCACTCAGTAGGCACCCCCTTTCTCCCTACGCACTTATTGTTTTAATTGTTACCCCTGAGAGGTGGGAGGATCTAAGCTCTCCGGATTTTATATATCAAGTATCACTCAAGATTTGGGGAAAACTATATCTATATAAAATATATCGTGTAGCGACGATTGAACCGCCATTTTTCTTTCGTACATTGAAAAAGGGTGATCGAGTTTCATTTTCACTGAAGTTCAAGTAGTAAATTGTGTTTTAAAGAGAACTTACAAAATTTTCGGTACATGATTACCGGAAACACCTTAGTCACTAAATATTAGAATTAAGGTGTAATATACTTTACAAGATGTAACTAAATTCGGGAATTAAATATATAAATAGATCTAAATGAACGCTTTTGTATGTTATTAGTTTTTAAACCCAAAAGTTGTAATAATATAAAATAGCTAAGTCTGTAATATAAGATGTACAGCATGTAATAAACAGAAGCCTTCGGGTGAAAAACACGAGGACCCCTTGTAAAAACATTACACAACAAAACGTTACACTTGCAAAGATTCAATAACGTCGAATTGTTTGTAAATATACTTAAGTCTTGCTAAAAAAATACTGGGTACATGAAAGATGTGACAATTTTACTACTCATGTCATTGATTCTTAACTTATTTTTTTTCATTTGTTGTATTAGAAGTAGGTTTTAAGGAATTAATACATCTAATTAATTAAATTAAAATGTTGCTTAATATCGTAGCTTATGAATAAGGTTTGTATAATAAAATAAATTTAGTTTGCATGGCTGGTTTTGATACAGATTCTAAGATTTCAAAGGTAAAGTCAAGTGATACTTCCCCGAAGCTCTATAGCGATTGTAAATCATAGGTTAGAAGTGATATAACTACAGTCTATGGGGATTCAATAATTTGTATTATAGATTAAAAGGTATCAATCAGTTATTGTGTTTATTGTATTTATTAAGCTTAAAAAGTTATTTTATATATTTCCAAACAGTAAATAATCGGTGAATGTCTAAATTATTTCTAATTTCTAACAAGTTTATAGATCAAAAGCTCATGAAGTGTAGATATTTTCGACTTCTGTCTCTGAAATTGAAATTACTTGAAATAAAAATAAGTAGCGTATTGTCAATATATAATGTGACTGTGATTTAAGATCGACTGAGCCTCCGTTTATCTAAAAATCACGTTGTATTTTATGATTTTTGCAAACTTTCGGATTATTATTTATAAATCATTCAATATATACTAAGTTTTTTACTTGTTGTTTTTTTGCGCTCAATTTAATAAAGTTATTTAATATGATTTAACAAACATCAATCGGAAAGTTGTGCAGTAATTTTAATGTAGATATTATGCTACAGTACATAAAACTGTAATAGATTCATAATTGTAAAACTGGAATTTTGCTGGAATAAAGTTGCGTGCTAAGATACAATAACTCCCCCACAACACGACATTTATGATTGTTTCAGTAAAATAAATGAAAAATAACTTAAAATTTAAGCGGCGAAAGGAATACACCCTTAATTGGTAAATGGAATAGTATATATTTAACATTGCAACTTGTAATAAGTGCTATAGGAATATAATTAAGTACATGTATTTCTATATTTTAAAATAAATATATTAATAAAAAAACTCAATCAAAATTATTACTTCGTTGATAGACGTGTTTATATCGGTCCTTATAGTATTATTTATTTTCCGAAAATCTTGATTAAATCACTTAAAACGTAAAAATAATTAAATTTCCCTTCGAATTTATATATAAAAGTGGCAGTGTGATCAAAGGTAAAGGTGAAGTTTGACTTGCCCTCGCAATCACTGCTTTTCCCACTCTTGATGTTTGTGTACTCTTTAGGAAACAGATTGGCTGTCAATATACAAAGTAAACAACGGACAGTAGGATACCTTGCAATTTTCTTTCATATATTTTGCGCTTGTCGTCACTTCGAGGCATGTTGACTTTTTATATTAAGTTTGTGTAAGCGAGGACATAGTTTAAGATGTTTACTCGACGACTCAAGTCATGTACGCGTTAACTGAATTGGAAGTTTCCTATTTTACTCCAGCTACTGTTTGACAAGTTCTATTTTATTAAGGCGAAAGTGTAGATACAATTTTTTTTGTTTATATATATATATATTGCAAGAATATTGCTATCTACGGTTTACTATGATAAAATCTATACAAGTATCGATGGTCTGAGGAATAATTTCGATGGAAAGAGCTAGGCATAAATATACTACATTTTGGAAAGGAGAGTTTAACTAAAAAGGTTGGCTACAACTGCAACGCAAAAGTTTCACAGTTAACTCCGTACCCATAAATAAACCTTCGGTTTTACCCTGGGCTTCTCGCCGATTGCAAATTTCGTAACTGTAAGTCGCATAAATTACTGTTCCCGACGGGTAGTTGGAAAAAAACGAGTGTAGCACTTAGCAGCTTGACTAATCGTTGGTCGCCGTTGACAGCCGAGATTCGACTATAACTTGTTAACCGCAAGAATTAGCTGCTCCCGGAATTCGATTTTCAATTTGCACAAGTGCATTTTGATTTGTGGGTGCATGTTGCGAATTTATATCTGGTCAAGAAATTGGATTTCGAAACGAAACTCTACTTCATTCTAGTGGAAAAAACATTACCGCCATAAATCTAATCAGTATGTAACTTATGTGATGCCACTTAAATACTTTTCAATTTAGAATATCTTTTTAGCAATACCAAGGTATCATAAATCTTGTTCACGAAGACACGGACGGTTCTAGAGTAGGTGCCACGGAAAACAGATAAATATCGCTAGTAAATATTTACTACAAGATATTAATTAGTCTTTATCAACGAAGCGCGTCACGCATAATATGTATAGTTAAGTAATGATAAATAATATATGTCTCATAGCGAAGACCCTTGACCAACATTTAAAGAGCCTCTCGCTAGACGGTTGAATCAAGGGACAGATGTAAAAGGCAGTGGACGGAGTACGTATTGTCAGACGGTTTCTTTCGCTGCGCCCCTAACTATCGGTAGCTTGGTCCAAGCTCCGCTGCTGGTGGTCTTCCAGATTGGGTTTTTTATACCATTTTTATTTTTGTATTTTTATTTTATATCTATTTTATAAAAAACCTAATTGAGAAATTAAATATATGAGAGTAAAAAAATAATATACAACACCGGTTGTTAGATTTCTATGCATTGTATAAAATCGAGAGAAATTAAGACCACTGTTAGAATCTTATTACCGTCTTGATGTAAAGCCGCCATCACTGTGGTGTAGTTACGTCGGGATTCCATCGTATATCTTGGAATGCGAGCAGTTCATTTACTTCACGCCTCATACCCTCAGATAAATCACCCGGTGCTCGTGCGTGGAAGCGAATCTTCTACCTTCGAATTACATTTGAGTGTTTACTGTTTTATCGTTTCTGGAGATCGTATATACGCTTGCTAACGATGATTTTACTTACTCTATGATCATTGTTAATAATACCTTCTATCAATAAGGTGTTTTAATTTACATCTAATATTTTAAAAAAAGGTTATTTTTTTCAAAACTATCATGATTTAGACGGAAAGATAACATAGGACAAATTATTATTCTTAGCCAAGGCTGATCACACGTTCTTATGTATAGCAATGTATTTCTTTACTCTCTTCACACAAACAAACATTATTTATTACTAAAACTGGTCGTTGTATTTGAACAAAAGCGTACAACATAGTCTACATAAATGTAGATATCGAGAAACTAAAATAATCAAAGTGCATCGAAAATAGAGTGAGAAATACCGTCCGGAACATAAAACAAACGGACGGGGCTGTAAGTCGGTCCGCATACGGTCGGACGGACCACAGACCCAACTTTCTTTGTTGCCACGCTAACTATTGTTTGGTCCTAAACTTACTCCAGGACACCGAGAAATTGTTGTGTGAGTTTCGTGAAGGAAAACATTTGCTGAGCTTAGGCAAATTGTTGCAACGCCAATACATATTTTATATGTTAATGTGAGTTTAATTGCTCTTGTGTTATTCTTTAGCGATAAAATACGAGAATTATTAACAGTTTTGTTAGTTGTTTGTATTTTGCTTAAGCGTTTAGTATTTCGAAAGCTTAAAGCTTCGTCGCCTTCAATATTTATTCTAATGTTAACGACGAAACATTGCAATATTTTAAATTTACAAAGTTAGTTTTTGAAGTTTAAGATATTTACATTTATTTACATTTGCTAGGCCCAAAATTGCGACTTGCAACAGTACTTTAATAAAAATATGTAATCATTCAGCTAATGATATAAGACACATAAATGAGGAAGACCAAACTGCCTATGTCCTTTGATCAGCATTTCATTTATACGGAACTATTGGTATGAAACCGATCCATTAATATATGTGACTGGCAAGTCATGAGGAAGGAATGCCTCTAATAGAAAGGTAAAGGAAATTAATCGTAGGTAATAAAAGACATGATTCTTGTATTAATAGCTCTGCCTATACTTATTATATTCGTAATTATAATACCATTTAATTAATGAGTTTAAGGTTGTATTTAAAGATAATTACTTAAAAATCGTTTATAAAAGTCATGCGATATTTTTTAAATTAATATACGATAATTTCGAAGATAATTAGCCAATAACAAAAATTTATTAATAATGTGTTTGGCTGACTGTAACATTTGTTTTCGTCTTCTTAAAAAACTTTATGATGTTAATTTACGAGTTCGTAAAACTTAAAAACGAGCAATATATCACAGGAAGATTAAAAGAAAATTATAACTTTGTCTAAATAAGCATCGTAACGGAACAACATCTGAGTCTCGCTGAGGTTTTATACAACTTTTTGGATTCTTTTGGAATTTTCAATGGGTAGGTTATAATGTTTAAATTTATTAGCAAAAAAATCATTGAAAATAGAACGAAATATGTCAATACTGCTATTGATAGGTATGTAGTATGATAGATATGGATGTTTGTTACTCTTTCACGCGAAAACTACTGAATAGATTTTAATAAAACTTAATATAAATATATTTCAAATATAATAATAACACTTAGGGTAAAAATTATAACGGTATTTTGACCGATACTGGTTCCGCTAGTAGGAAATATATCCATAAGACATTTTACAAGGTAATGGCAAGTGTTCATCCTAACTCTTTTGTTTAAAGATATATTCTTTGACTTTAAAACGTTAACATAGAAACTATATGATCTTTAAAAAATGGCAAATAGTTGTTCAAAAAGTGTAGTGGCAATGACAAAGCGAGTAGCGAGCGACGCCAGCGCCTCCAAGCGAATACAAAAATATTTTGTTTGTCCTAATTGCTCAGAGTGGCTGCTTAGCTGCTTTCATGCAAGTCATTGTTTTCGACGTGCCAACATTCGAGGTAATTTACGAATATTTTCGGATGGCAACCCCGCTGAAATTCGTGACTTTGTAAAAACGGCGACAAGCGGTTCAAGGGCCTTGTTTGTTTTACATTCTTTGCTTTCCTTGAGCTTTAATAACGTTATTAAGCATCTTTATGTTGTTTAGGGGTGCTTACCATGATTTTGTTTATTTTAGCAATATTACGATGCAGATCAGATACATACGCCAGCTGAGGACGGTTTAATGTTTTTTCAAGCGCTTCTTTTCACAAAATTCTTGAATTGTTAAAATAAACAAAATAATAAACAGACATATAAATACATTACTATGCATTCTATCTATGTGATACATAATCTATACTTTAGTGAATTTGAATAAGCATTATATTTAAAAAAATTAAAACCATAGTTAGTGTATTTGTAAATTGTAAAACCATAGCGGCTTATTTATAAATTTTATATGTAAAACTACAGTCAAAAATTGACTCTTAAATTGTAAAAGTGTATTTGTAATTTATGTATGTAAAAAATATAATATCTTAACGTGTAGCCCGTTGTTTAATATCTGTATAATATCTTAACGTTATATTTTAGAATTTTTACTAATTCAATTGCCTTTTGGACACCATTTCATTACCATAATGGAAAAGCCCTATTAATCTAAAGCTGAAGGTCAATATTTTATAATAAATTAAACGTTTGTTTCTCGAAATTGAAAAGCACCGCCAAAATATAAAGCCGAACTCGATCTGCTCAGCCACCCTACTGAAACAATCATTCAAATAGGCTGTTCATATTGAATATTAATCGCCGTTTCCAATGAAGAATAGGAATAACCTGAAATACGGGCCCAGAGGCAACGAGAATTCGGTAATTCAAAATGAGAATTCTATTCTTACCTTACTGATAAGTAAACGTAGACCCGAACAAAGGTAAGAGCCCGCTTACTATTTCAAAAGACAACTTAAAATTGGCATGTTAAGGTTCAGAACTTGAGAGACAAGATGTAATCCAGTGTAGCTCACCCGTTTAACCGTTAAGCCAATACCACCTAGGTATTCCGCAATTTATTAGCCTTGCAAATTTTGAAGGCGCACCCCGGTATGAAATATAACGACAGCCGCAACAGCCTTCCGCCGACCGCCCCGCACAGTTGTACACCCCTGTTTTAGCTCTAATTAAAAACCCATCAAAGAGTTTTTAGTCATTAATCAAGCAACTGTTAACAGTGAAAGTCGACTTTCCTCAAGCCTGAGAGTTTAAAAAGGAGATTTCGGTTATTAACAGAATATCTAAAACATTTGGAACTCAAGCGCCAATCCGCTTGTAAAAAACAGATTTCACTTTTTCCTATTGCGGTATTTTAAGTCGGGTTTAAAGGATTGAGAACCCTTCTCTTTTAAATATCAAGAATAATACAGGCGATATTTTCTAAGCTTCGTAATTGACCGAAGCCACAATTTCACTTTTATTTTTAAAACGAATGGAATTAAGAAATTATATTTACATTAAAGAAAAACCTTGATAAAATGGATTAGTAGCGATGAGTTGATGTAAAGGTTCTTTTGTGTTTGTTATAATTCAGCAGAATTTCATCATCCAATTACATTAACATTAATGGAGAATTATACTTTAAAGGTTTCTGTTCTAAGCACTTCATAAATTACTTAACAGTACGGTTTTTTAAAGTATCCACTTTAGTGTGAACTCGGTATCTTATACATATGTATTATATTAGAATCGAAATTCTATTCTAGTGTCCAGAATTAATTTTAATGACATAATATTACTTCGATCGATTTGAAAATAATAATAACATATATTAAGCGTATTATTTGTGTTAGAATTTTATTAGAAACAGGTATAAATTAAAAACACAGAAAGTTCAAAGTTTACACTAATGAGTCAGCTGCGATCGTGTTAATGCGATGTTCAAGCCAATTGGATCTCACGCGATTATCTAAACAATCTGTTGTCGGCCACTAACCACACATTCCTGGCTAACTCGCCAAACAACTGTTTATTATACAAGTTTTGGATTAGTTGATATACGATACTTTTTAAAATAAACAACTATTTACATTTAATATAGACCTTTTCGTCCATTAGTTCTTGCAGTATTACGTAATTTTTTCATGATGGTCAAAATAAGGCTCACTTTATTTTATGAGAAATATTAGTTACAGATATCTATACTAATATTAAACAGCTGAAAATTTTTTTTGTTCGAACGCGCTAATCACAGTAACCCCTGGACCGATGTTAAAAATTCTTTCATTGTTGGATAATACATTTATCGAGGAAGGCTATTGGCTATATTATATTTTTAAAAAAAATAGGGATACTAACAAAAAGTCTAATAATGTAACCCAAGGTGTAAAAATCGAAATGATCAGTAACGAAGCCGCTGGCAGAATCTAGTATAGTATAATATTTTTATTGAAACTCTATAGTAACATTTTAAATATCATCTTGTGTTAAGATAATTCCTATGTGTTCTCTTCGAATATTAATAGTATATAGAGAACCATAACAAATACGTTTTGTTGAGAAATAAATATAAAGCCATATGGAAATGAATTTCCGCATGTCGCCTTTTAGAGCAGACAGAATTATTGTGGGTGTTAATATTTTTTATCCAACACGGAGGCCTTTTGTGTCTTGTCAAAATTAAATATTATTTTTTCTTCTTAGAAACTAGAACCTTGGGGGCCGCTTGTGGTATATGAAGGTAACAACACTTTAGGTAGAAAATAATATAATATAGTGATATAAAGATTTTAAGGATATCTCATACTTTGAAAAAAAGTCAGTAGTGAATAATTTATAATTAATGGCAAACTCGTATCATACAGATGAATATAAAAGCGTCAAAATAAATATTAAATATGTATACTACAATGTAAAACTATACAAAATCATGGGATCAATGAATAAAAACTTCTATAGCTTATAATATAATATCCTACGCGCCAGTCACAAAGGGGCGGATTGTTTCTGCTCGTATTCTGTTTGATAATCGATACCGATTGCGATTTGCGATTCGGTTATCAAGTGGTGCTAAGGGTACTCGATCGGTTTGTACGTTCGCACGTATCAGTGTAGTACCTACTCGTGCAATCGCCGTCCAATGCAGACATCTAGTCCATAACGGATTGGGTAATTGAGAACCTTTCAGCTGAAAGGTATTAGATGACGTGTGAATCGAACTTATAATGTTCTAACAGCAACGGGAGTCTGTCCCATGAGCCATGTCCACTAGGAGACGGAGAAATTCATATCCGCTCAAAAATGAAAGAAACATTAGATTAAAAGAAAAATAAATATATTTCCTTAAAATAGAACAAGTGACAGTTATTATAGTATTTCGTTTTTTTATTTCTTATAGTTAATGTAAAATTTTGTTATATGTAGCTACAGGGAGCATAATATAATATTAGTGTGTAGTAATGAAATTATTTTTATGAGAAGGTTTTGTCAAATATTTGCAGCAATAACTTTATTTATTTTTGTTTTCCAGAAATTTTAAACGTGTATAATTCTTCGGACCGACTGCCAGACCTCAGAAAATACACGCGGTGGGATATATTTGTGTGAAATGTTTGTACGAAAATATCATAAAATATTTGCTCGAACCCTCACAACTTCGATAATTTGATTACCAAATGTATGGAATAAAGAATTGTCACATTACACAACAGTTATAGAGGGAAATAAAGTCATACATTGTGAAATGGGCCTTTCAAAGCCAAACCAATATCACTAACACAGTTTATAGTTATAGTATCGTGATCCCAAGCCAATTACGTTGCTTCGAGGGAACAAAGTAAAAAAAAATAACAATAAAGTAATATAATTTAGAAGCAGCGGCGGGTAAAGTCGTTACCTATTTGTCGGGGGACAGAGCTAATTTAATGAAGTATTTCTGATCGATTCCATTATTATCGATACAACTGTTATGACAGAAAATAATTACATTATATTCTTAGTATTGTATAAAAAAATTCTGTTAAATTTCAGGGGTTAAATAAATAATTAAACAGTATAATATCTGATACTTAATACAGCTTGACATATCAAAAGACGTAAATTAAATGGGATTATATAAACTTAGTGAAGTTAAATTAAGTTTCGACAAAGTTCTAATTAAAGTATCATTTTTAATATTAAAATTTAGACATGACAACGATCTTGAACGATTTAACTTTAAGTGCCTTGAGGCGCACCTGACTGAGGCAGTCTATAATTAATTTCGAGACAAAGCGCTATGAATTATTTCGGTGTATTGTGCTATCAGGTTCGATGAATTCACCATTCGACAATGTTCATGACTACGCTAAAATCGATGTTTAACTCGAGTTACGGCCTTATACGAAAATCGTAAACTTTTACAATGTTATTAGGGAAATTGGTGGCGTTTTGTTAATTTATATAGCCAATGTAATTGTTTTGTATTGATGTATTTTTATTTTTATTTGATAGTAGAGTGAGACATTTATTATTTTCAGGGGTTCATGGATTTGGCTGAAGAAAACTTTCCGCGAAATACAAGTGGGTCGCAGTTACGGTTACTACTAGTCTAACATGTTTATATCTAGTTTTCTATTTTAGAAAAATGAAAAAAGAAATGTAATTTATTTCCGGATCCCGCATCTCAGATTCTACAATATATAGACATATAGTGAAGTACTGTCGGACGCGATAGAAACACATCATTGAATAAATAATAATGTAATGAATCTAAGGTGTTAACTACCATCGAAGTGATTCAGTTAAAATAAAATTCTATATAAAATAGACGTCAATAAAGATTGTAATAGATAACGAGGAATAAGTTTTTTATTAAATAAAATTATTAAAATGAATATAACACTACGTTGCTTACAAAACATTTTCAAATGAAATCAAAAATTCAATGAAAACATTACACGTTTTTAAGTAATTTACAATAATCGTCTCGCATTAAATCCTCTGTTTAATTATATCGAAATAAACCTTCAATGCTTTCTCTTTCAAGGGAACAATGGAACGATATTTTTTCTAATTTTATTTAATCGGTTTAATGTTTTGGTTGAAAGTGTCAATAGTAACACGACCGCTGTCGTGTAGAGTTACGGCGAAAATAAACTAAAGGCATATAAGTGCCAAAACAAAAAGCGCGATCCAGAGCGGGTATCGAATTACCTTTAACGTGAGGATTGCATTCGAATAGACTGTACTATTGATCGAACCAATGCGTGTTTCTTTGTACCGGAGTGTGAACAGTAAAGGGTTTGGGATTTCTCTTTGGAACAAACAAATGAACTTCTAACCGTTCACCTGATTTACACTGTTGCTCGATACAAGCATGTTGCAAATTTTCAAATGTTTTTATCACTAGCTATTCGCCCGGGCTCCTAATGCTTGTGATTTACCAATGCACTGAAAGCAGACTGAAAAATCAATTTATTTCCGAATTTATACAAAAATGTAATCCTGATGTACTGCATACGCACATTTTAATAAAGATCAATGTTTCTAATACTGTTAATAAGAAACTTATCATAAATCGTCGCGTGGCTTACAAGTAAACAAAGATATAAATTAAATTAACGGACAGTAATAACAACTAAGTTTATACTATTTACAATATTTATTTATTCAAAAATAATAATTATAAATTATTTCGTTCTTTTTACTTTAACAGAATTAATATTATATATCTCACTCGTATTTATACTTAGTTTTTGTCGCTAACTTTAAAATCGCTATCGTAGAATTCTAAGATGCATTAGGGCACTTACATAATGTTTTCGCTATACTAAATATGTCTGGTTAAATAAAATTACAGTTCTCTTTGTACCGTATACATTTTAAAGTTATTTTATTTACTTATACTAGTCCCTCAAAAACAGCGTACTTTTTTAAATAAAATAAAATTAACAATGCAAATTCCCGTACTAGAACGTTGAGTTAAATGTAAAATACATTGTCCATTTTCAGTAAGACATTCAGTCTGAATTAAAACGAAAATGTACTACTTTAGAATGTTACCTATATGTAAATTTTCAGACGTTTGATATGGGTCTATTAACATACTAACGTTCCTAGAAAGTATATCCTCAAGGGATTTTGATGTTTTTATATGTTACGAAAATTAAGTAGTTCGTTTACCTTTGTGTCTAGTACATTGTTGAAAAAAATATATATTTTACCAGGCCCTTTGGTTCAGTGGTAAAGGATCTAACATGTGTTTTATGACGTTTTATAATATTCAATAAGCACGTTTTTCTTAGATCTGATAATTTTAGTGAGTAAAAGACATGAGTACTGAATTTGAAAATTATTACTTCCATCCGGGTCATGTACCTCCGTTCATAGATGGATATGACGTGAAAATCCTGGGCGCGTTTCGACTTCAGTGTATGAACTTGAATTAAACATAAATAATAACTGAGGCTATATGGATAAGATCTTAAGTTTGGCAACGCATCTCTCCTAGATCGTAGTTGGATGGACTTTATGCTCATTTGCCTTCGTGTACTTTAAAAAAGGAATAATTACATTCTAAGTGGGTTACCGTTAACACATAAATGTTTTGATATTAAGATCGTAGGTAAACAAAATAACAATGCTAGTTTCCGAAATCAGTTTAATATAAAGGACTAGACGATCATGGAATTTATGCAAATCTTTTGTATTTCTACAAAAGTTGATGTTATTCCATAGAATTTGGACCCACTCAAAGAGATTCCAAAAACAAGAAATTGTTTTCATCTACTATTTAAAGCCGTTGTGAGTATTTAATTTTGGAATTTAAGCATTGTCCGTGAAACAATAATTATAAAGCAGACAAAGAAAATATGAAGTCAATGCAGCTACGATGTTACCCATTATTTTGACTAGCCAGCAAAATGTAACCTGGGATTATAAAAGGCCGTCACAGACGTAGGTATAATATATGTTTTGCCTTCATTTAATTAATAAGTACTATAATTTACATATGAGTAACCACTTGAAACATGATAGACGACTGTAAGTGATTAAAAAAAATTGAAATTAATGTGAGTGAGGACGCTCGCGAATCCTGATATATTATAATATACTAGATGACCCGGCCACGCGTCGCTGTGGCAAAGGTTTTTGTTATATTAAATTGTAATTAGTAAGC
>JAOSYY010000002.1:8337625-8359050 GCA_025727935.1 Hebomoia glaucippe
GGATAATTTTGACTCTCAAATATACAAATTAAATAATATTGCGACTATAAATTGATAAATAAACTATCCTATCTCTTTAAGTTGGAGCACAGCACTCATTTTAAAGAAAAAACGTTAAAAACGGTTCAGTAGTTTCGGAGTTCATCCCGGACAAACATCATGACGCGTGATTTATATATATAAGATTACGGTATACATTATTAACGTCATAGAAGTCAGCTAATATTATAAAGCTGAAGAGTTTGTTTGTTTGAATCTCAAGAACCGCTGGTCCGATTTGTATGACAATTCTTTTATTGTTGGATAGTACATATATCGAGGAAGGCTCTATATTACATATTCAAAAAAAATTGGGACCCTTACTACAAGTCCAATAATGTAACTTAAAGTGTAAACATCGAAATGAATGCGAGCGAAGCCGCTGACAGAAGCTAGTATAAATTATAGCTAATACTGTAAGACGGGTTTAAAACACAATGCTACACAATATTTTTTTGGTTATATTTTTAATATATTTACTCAATACACACAACTATAGAGATTTACATATTACGTTAATGTCTAAACACAAAAATTATAGGTAATGTATCTACCTCTCACCTCAAAGTAATTAACTGAATTTCAATGATTGTAATTTAGCATTAAAAACCTTGTTATTAAACATTCATATAATGAGATAAATTGTGTTTCAATAACACGCTTATGTTTGCGTATGTTGCATTAAAATAATTATATTAATTAATTTGCGATGATAATTCCGATGAGCCGGAGTTATCTGTCGTAATTTCGCTCGCGGCGATTGTTTCGCTAGTTTAATGAATCAAATTGTGTTGCCAGTCATCGACGTATTTGCGACAAAACACACTACAGTATCAACCTATCTGTCTAATGTTTGATTTGTCAAATTCAATGATCATATTGTAATACAAATACACAGCATTTATTATAACATTAAATCAAATTAAATAAATCAGTTGACTAATTCTTGTAAAACTAGCAAAAATCGAATAGGACAAACATGATTATTGCTATTACAGCACATAATATTAACAATTTATGTAATCGCGGGATATAATCCAACAAAAGGCTGACCAGATTTTCATAAATTTATACTATAGTTTTTTTTATGACTCACCACGTAACGTTTCAAACAAAGAAGAAATTACTTTCAAAATTGCCCCTTTTCTTTAAGAGTTACAATGTACATGTCAAACTTATAACATCTTTTTTGTTTCGGGCCTTTATATGATTATTTTCCACTATTACTTATTAGATGAATGAAAAATAGCTTTGAAAATATAACATACATAGAATTTCATTTATATTTCCCTTTGGACTATTTATATCAGTTAGTAAATGATTTTGATAGTCTTAATGCGTGTGTATTGAAGTAAAACACTAGGATAGATAAAATGAGTAGTGATCACTTGCAAATACCGATCGTTTGTAGCAAAAGGCATTTGACGAAGGTAAGCCTCCTTCCAACGTCCTCAACCCTTTGTCTCGTGAGAATACAATGGACAATCGCATGCTTCCCAGACACAATATAGGACACCCTTCACCTCTTGTATACGTGACCAAATTTCGAACAAAATGTTTTGTGTTACCGATGTACAAAATAAGTAATGTCACTCCCTTCGGATTCCCTCTCGTCCAATACAATTAAACGAAGAACGCAGGGTTAGTCTTATGCCTTTATAATATATACTACAACTGTAGGTGAATATCATTTTCCAGGTAGCTAAATGCGAAAAGCTCCAGTGTCTTTTACTTTTTAAAATGCAACGCAAAAAGGATGTTATACTTTTGAGATGTCTGCTGTAGAACGTGGGTCCCAAATGAATGTAACAATCTTACTGCAATTTTTTGTTTAAACGCCTCTGTATAATGTTATATAAAATATTAGTTCATTCATCTTGATTCACATAAAATATCACCTACGTTCATAATTTCAAGATATTTTTGGTCAATTTAAAAGTCAGACAATGATCATTGTAACAGTCAATCCTAACTTCATTTCAATTAACAAACAGTAAAAAAATAATTTCAACTGTGTTCATCATTTTTCTTTTCACTCCACTCCGACAGACTGAGAGCATGCTTTCTTTTAACACTTTCTATAGAATTGTTTACTTGCCACTAGCGTGGACATTTGCCTATGACGCTTATGTATTACATACACAGCTCTCCCTTTTCAAAAACTTGAATATACCTTAAATATTAAATATTATTTTTTTATGAAAATGAAAGATCGCAATTACTCAGTATATTTTTGTATTCAAATTTCGATTTCAGAACTGAAAAGCTGTACGTTGCCCGCAATAGAGTGCCATTAGAGAGACCACTATAACATACGTTTGGTCAGCAAAAGTGCATAGTGGTTAATGTATGAGGCATCCCATTCATTAAACGCTATTCAGCTAGGCTAATATACGGCTGTCGAGAACAACTTTACTGAAACATTTTCCTTGCTAATGTGAGAACTATTTACTCTCTGCATATCTTAAGATATACTTGTGTATAAAATACCTCTCTAAACTAGTGTTTCATTTTCTACTTAGCGACGCTCGTGATTTTCACCACGTACATATTTAAATCTAATTTCAGATTCCTTTTGTATATGCGGTTAACATTATATTCTTCGTTTATCTTCGCAATGAAAAGCGAACTTTACGAATCTTTTAAAATTGTATTTTAATGTATTTAGCGACGGATTATTATTACATCAGATGTAAAACTTAAATTGGAAAAGAAATATTTCGTTTTGAAATCAAATGAAAATTTAACACTTAATATTCCTTTCGAATACAATAGTGGTGTACAAGGATTTTATTCTGCGTAAGATTTTTTTATTAAAAAGCTTTCGAATTTCAAAGAATTTAATAAGAACTTCTGCAAAAAGCTCTGTTTTTTCGAAGCATGCATGCGATGCGTGCAGCTGACGCCAAAAGTACGGAATAATATGATGTCCCTAATCTACTTCACGGTCGGTTGGACGGGGCGCCCTGTCGATAACAATAACCGACTTAATATGCCCGATAATCGGTTTTGCTATTCGGAAACCTCCGTGATTGACACTTTCGATGACGTTTCAGCTGAACCCGCCGCCCCGAATTCACAGATTTTCTTCCTTTATAATTCAAGGGATCGGAATATAAACTAAATAATTGACGGCTTATTTTGATTTTATTTGTTGATACGGACATGCTTTTGAAAATATTCCGTTTTAGACAGCTGGCGTGGAGGGATGAAATATAACTTTTTATAACAGAAGCGAACGACTTAATTGTGTTGCTTAGACTTAGACCTTATTATTATTGTATTCTCGTAGACCGACAAGGTGTAATTATCAAGTCGCTACATTTATTATGCTCTTAGTAATGCTTAGTGTATAGTTTAATTAAAAGGGTACGATCACAGCTATCATTATGATATTTTTGATTAATTTTGTATAACTGTAACGGTAAATAAAAATAAATAATGTTATACGATTTTATGTATGTGTTGAAAGATGAGAATATCTTTAGCGCCTTTAGCTTTATTAAAAAATATATTTTTTGTAAATTTTTGCGTATTTCAGGAAAATTAGTCAAATATAAGTATATAGCACTTTTAAGCTATTATCTTGAATACTTGTTGTAGTACATTCTTTTCCAATTTTATATCTTAATTTACATGTTTCTGAATTATTTAAATATAACATAAAGTCGTTAATAATTTGTTTCAAATATATTATTTTTGAATTTCTTAAAATATACATAGCAATATAATAAAAAGTATAGGAAAGAAATTCATCAACTAAATAACCATTATTACAGTCTCCCGGTATTTCTCAGGGAGGCCAATGAAACAAAAGAATTATTTTGTCTCATAACACGCAACTAAAAATATACTTCCGTCTCTTTTTTATGATACCCCAGATTGCGTAGTTAGTATAAAATGTACCGTGTATGTAGTTACACGCACATTAACGAAATCACACACAAACAAAATTATGCCTGTGTGGAGTTGAGGCACATACCTCGAAAGATGACTGTACTATTCCCAGAAATGCATTTAAAGAGATTTTAGCCAAGCCACGTTAGAAAAAATTATCAATGAACAAAAGGAGTGACTCACCTCTTCTATGCCTCATGTGATATTTACTCTTAGTCACCGGTCCAGTACAACAAGGTTGTTCATAATAGAAATTGTAAGAACTCTCCACTTCAGACGTAGGCTGTATGAGTTGGGAATGAACCTGCCATTCTGCACTAATGAGCACGACCGCTAACCAACGAACAGTAAGGGAAACCGCCCCCATAGTCCGCACACAGGTATACATAGTCACACAATCACACTACCGAATTAACACAACATTTTCAAAACTGTAAAAAAATCTTATAAAGTTCCTGCTAATTATTCAGTTAAAAAGAGTTTGCGAGGTAATTACAATTATGCTTATAGTCTTTTTGAACCTATGGAAAACGGATTAAATAATTTAGAAAGTTTTTAACGGCCTATCTAGACAACTTAAGCTTTATAACAAATTTAAAAAGAAATACTTTATAAAATGTACATTTAATTTCTGATTGATGGCAAGACGAAACCGCGTAGGCCTAAATCTGACAACTTTATGCGTCGGGGTTTTAATCGTGTACTCAAGAAACAATAAACAATGTTGTGTGTTTAAAAACATGCTTTAATTCATTATTTAAATAATAGCGCATAAAATTAGATAGATATAAGTTTTATCATAAAAGATATTAAATATATAGATTACGTAAAATCGTAGCATCGATAGCCAAATACTTAGTGAATGAATACAAACTCCAATGATACCGATACCAAACAATATAAATGTAAACTGTTATTTATTGAACGTGATTTATAGTAAGCGTTCACGCGAACGCAAATAAGCAATACTCTGAAACCAATAAATAAAATAATAGAATAAAAAACCACAGTACACCCAATGCCCTTTGTGCAATAAATGACAGTTTGACTCTTCACTTTGTAAAAAAGTCCCGGGTATGTTTAATGGCTTTAAAGATCATTATGGAGATGGATAATGTAGTACTTTTGTAATGGAAAACACACGTCGAAGTGCATTATACTTTAATGTGACTCTATCAAAATATAGTAATGGATACAAGTAATGGCATAATTTTTATAATATATTTTATAGAAAGTATTTTTTTTAATTTTATTGTCAGTTAATGTAAACATTTTGCTTACATAATTATCATATTTTTAAATGACGTACTACCTATGATTATGTATAAGGCAAATTTCTGCAAAATCTATACTAATATTATAAAGCTGAACAGTTCGTTTGTTAGAATGCGCTAATCTCAGGAATCGCTGGACCGATTTGAAAAACTATTTCAGTGTTGTATAGTACATTTATTGAGGAAGACTATATTATATTATCAAAAAAATTAGGGATCCTTATTTAAACTTCAATAATGTAACGCAAGGTGTAAACATCGAAAAAACGTGAGCGAAGCTGCTGGCAGAAGCTAATTTAAAATATAATACACAACTAAGATATGAATATCGTATGTTAGAACCCTGAAATTAATTATAATAAAGATTTACTGTTGCTACCAGTCTAAGATAATCTTCACTTATTGTTAAGTGTACTTTAGTGTCCTTAGTTCCATTGAAAGCATGACTAAGCTGTAACTTAATTCTATTTACAGTTATAGTGCTCATGCTTATTAAAAGTATCAAGTTAAATAATTTAACAAAATGACATTATCTTCTTTAATTTTAACATTTCAATCTTCCATATTTTCCAATTCATTACATCGCATCTAAACACCATATCAGTAATCCATCATACCCAAAGAGATTATAATCATGAGTATCGTGGAATAAATAAATGTCTTCTGGTAAATTTAACCCGAATCTTTGGTCCTTCGTCATGTGTATCTTTGAATGCGGTCAGGGTTCCCGTGAAAGAGTATTGAGATGAATTAAATAGATAAGCTTCAAAAAAGGGATATTGAAAGGGTGTATCACAGGCATGAGATTACGATGTGTAATTTAAAAGAAAAATTAGATATTTCTCGTATTATTTAAAATATATTTATTGCGAAATAAAATTTAATTACACTACATTTGTAGCTGAATAGTTCCACACCGTAAGACCATACATTTTTCAAATAGACTTATGAGATTCAATATCTATAACCACTTTTTAAAATTCGAAATATGATTAATGGTCTCATGAATTATTTTTGAAAGATCATGAGTTGTGACTCAATCGTTATGAAGTTAATATTTTCATATCTCCCCAGTGAAGTAATCATTTAGGGGTGACTTTGTACAGGCTTCATAACCTCTGGGATTTTAACAATACGCAATGATCTTGGCAGACTTTTCCGATCTTTTAAGTATTACATTTTTAGATATAAATAAAAAAAACAACATCGCCGTACCGGATTTCAATACATAAATGAAAACTCTATATAGGCTTATTTTTTATAATTTACTAAAACCTGAAATATAGTTTTAATTTATTAATCTAAAAAATGGAAATACTCTGAAAGTTACATATTAATTCTAAAATAATAATTAAGCTGTTGTTTGAAAATCTGCAATAAAATAGTTTCCATTTTAGTACCCTTATAAATAATTATCTTTAAGAATTTTTTATATTGTTCTTTAATATTCGTATTATTATTAAAGTCCGATCAAAATTCTGACTCAAAAACGTCTCCCACACATCCTGTCCGGCGATTCTGAGTATTGAAACCGGTTCCATAATGATGTCTTCATTACTGATTCCCAACAGACCACTTCATATTATTATATTGGTACACCAAAGATTTTTTGCATCACTAATTTTTTATTTTATTTTCTCTATTCAAAATTTAAATATTTTATTTTTGTTGAGCTATTTAGGCACCTAAAAGATATACTTCTCGTAGATACCACATATAACATTTAACTTCATTAATAGACTTCAAAATCTCAGTATAAATCTCAATGGAGCATTAGGATTATTAATTCGAAGTAATTTCATACTGGTTAAGATTAAAATTGAAAATTATTTAACAGAATCCCTAATTACATCGTCTTGAAATTCGGCTTATGAAACCATCCAAAGACCAGAGCGTTAATAAAATAAAAAGTTCCAACGAAAATTCAAAATTATTTCATCGCAGAAATCCTAAACGGTGAGCATTACTTTATACGAGTTCATTAAGCGGATTTTAATCTCCTTTCATATCTGTCAATCTCATTTTATTCCATAATTACACCGTTAGTGCTGTCCATTGGACGACATCCTTCTCATTATGGGCGAAGAATGTTAAGAAATTTCATCCGACAACCCATTGAAGCAGCCCTACCAATTGTGCGAAGGTGTTCCAATTGAATGGTAGGTGGAATAGGGGTAGGAATATAATGAAATTTCGCGTCGATAAAGACCACTGAGCCTGTAATACAATACACGATGTTTCCTTCCCAGCACGTATCCATGTCACGCCATTAAACCGAATAAAAATATCAGTCGACACATCTTAGTATATTATGCTTGCCTTTATTTTAATTAAGACGTTTGCAAGAAATTCAATTCGATTCAACTTGCTGCATATTATTTTCTGGTTTGCTTTGAAAGTGAAATACTAAGACGCTGAACGCTTTGATACTATGTATCCACGAATCGTAAATAAAAATTCAGATTCTATTTATTGTGGGAATCCAATTTTATTGGCTAGCTTATTCCGTGCACTTTTATGATTCTGTAAATAGAGAAATCCAGACAAGTTAATTGCCTGGGCAGAAGAGATACTGTGCGGGCCGGATATACGTTTTGAATTATTAATACAATACTGTAGAGGGAATCGTAAGCTCCTTACTAAGAAGCTGAATAAATATTGTACTGATAGTCCTTAGACCCAAACAGAATAACACCGTGTAATATTCGGAGTTCACAAATAGTTTTTCAATGGCGCTGTGCCTGAAATAATATTAACGAGCGAATTTAAGATAACGCTACATCCAGCGCTGCTTAAATATGATCCACTGAGATCGATCTGTTATTGTTGCCGCGTGAGACTTTAACTAGCTTGTTGGATATGTAATATGAAATTACCGATCACCAGAAATTTACTTTCTCGATTAAGCAAGATAAGGTAATATTGATTTCATAAAGAAGTCTTCGTTTTCGATGTTCAAGAGTATCATTTTCGGACAATTATTTTTCAATTTGAACATGGTGATATTAAGGAACAAATGATAATAATTCTCTTAATCATAATTTCGTGATACTATAGAAATATATTGGATAATGATGTGGAACACAAGTTTATTACATATAGATTAAATTACTGAGTATAATATCACATTAGAGGAGATTGCGTTAGGGACTAAGATATGGTAAGTTATTAATTCTGTTCGGTTACATAAACCTCAAAGTCTAATTAGTTTCTGAAGCACAAAATCAATTAAATGTTACAAACGGAGCTATTGGATCCCCAACCGCAACCTCAAGAAATGCTTGCAAATTCAAAGGAACAACAATTATTATAATGAATTAGTAATTAAATTCTTCAGTTGTAAGTGTTAGTCAATGTGGTGTGTACAATTAATTACAGAACAATGAAGCATTCACAAAGGTTTGGATAGTTGCTAGCTAGTTTATTTTAGACTTTAATACTTAATCATTATAAAAGCGTCTGTATAAATGAGGTAAAATGTGAATGTGGATATATTATTTTGCGAGTGGAAAATATTTTGCAATATCAACGCTGTTAAGGACAAAAGACTTGAAAATATATTTTGACGAGCATGGGCTAAGAGAAAAAACCATTCATTATTTGATGTATTATCTCTAAATCAAAGTAAAATTATAATTGACCAGCGTCCACTAAAGATATCTAATATAGCCTTCCTCAATAAATATACTATCCAACACTGAAAGTATTTTTCAAATCCGACCAGAGGTTCCTGAGATTTGAGTGTTTAAACAAACAAACTCTTCAGCTTTATAATATTTATACTCGTATAATTGATAAGTTTATTGGTAAGATATTAACTTACTCCGAAATATGACATTAAATTTTCGCTGACCGATTTCTTAATTGAAAAGTGCCTACACAATAAACTTAGGACATTAATATAAATATACTTTCTGCTAAAAATAGTTTTATTTTTTTATAAGTAAGCGGGAAGGTTGGTATTAATTTCAATTCGTATCACTAAAGTCATAGAGGGGTTGAAAAATTAACACATCAAAAAAGTCGTATTATTTGTATAAAAAAACTATGTCAAACTTAAATACATTTTGCGATAACATTGTTATCCTAAAGCAATAAATTTATAACAGTACGGTTCAACAACGAGAACGAAAATCTTTTATGAGAAATATTATCAATAAATGTTAGTCCCACGTTAGTTGGGGGAACATGCACTACATTCAACCCACGTACAAAACCTTCTGCCTCCGTATTATTGATACAAATACAGATATCAATTGTTTCGGACGTAGATATAACAATACAACAAATTCGCTTTGAGGATCAAGAATAGCCACTCTGATAACGAGGATGGAGTTATGTGTAGTTATTATATCAATAACAATGTGAGTAAGGTTATTCTGTGGTATAAAAGGTGATTATGTTTCTTTCTTCTTCTTCATTACGTTTATTCGTTAATTCATTTTTTATATCTGGTTTATGGGTGTTTATTATTTATAAAACAGTGATTATTATAGATTTATTAAGACTAATTAATAAAGTTAATATTATTTATATATTTTTTAGGTAACTAATAAATAAATAGATGCGGAATATTTGCGACCCAGCTCTTTTAGTACTGAAGAAGAAATGGGGACTATTGCACTGTGTATTTTTCTACTCATACGAAAATTTACTTATGGTTAATTTTATGTGAGTGTCTTACGTATAAATAACTAAAAGATTGTGAAACGGTATCAAAATTTGTTGCATCGTTTAGAAGTAAGTGACGACAGAGAAACAGGCACCGAGTATATGTTGTATTATTTAGAGATAACAATAACTCAAACATGTTTCTTTCATCCTTACAACATTATTTTACCGAATTAGTTTATTTATTTTGAAGGCAATAGTAAATAAGTTTTAGAAGACCTACGGATACGGTTTAGGTTTTATGGTGGTTTTAGCGTTAATTGTCCTTCCAAAAACAAATGAATTTTTGATATTTATAATGATGTATACAATATGAATAGGAAATAAGGTTAAGTTGTTCATTTTTGATTCATCCTTATCCAACTATTTTTGCATGATTATCGATACTTTTCTTTATTTTTGTTTATTTATATTATTATCTTACGTTCCCGCGCAATTATAACAGGTGTTAGCGTTTACTGTTCTCTTGTACTTTTAATTGATTTATATAAGCTTTTATCGTGTGTAACGTTTGGGAGCAGTAAAATAAATAAATACTTGAAGTTAATATTTATGTACCACCATTATATGAATATACGAAATCCTTAAAAATTAAGTAATTTTAAAATACTTAAACTTAAATAAGATGCATCAAAATAATATTTTGTACGTTTAACATCAGTAAATATATCAATTATAAAAGAATCATTACGCATATTTGTTATTGTTTTAAACCTTTTTAATATGCGTCATAATTTATTCTTACTTTTTAATTTAGGAAAAATACTCAATAACAAGTGATTATGGATAATATTCAAATGCGTATAATCCACTTTCTAACTATTTACATACGAATTTGTGCCGTGTTTAACGTTCGTCAAAAACTAATACATATATATGAGCGATAGTAATATTTTTAATTAATTAATATTGTATCTACTTTATTTAAATAATATGAACAAAATATATAAATACGAGTAAATATGGTCGTTGTATTGTGTTGTCGCCTACTATTTTTTGTTAAATTGCTTATATCAGCATGTTTGGGCGCCATATGATTTGTGAAGGGGAGGCTAAGTTTGTCTCTGAATCTATTTTAGGCGCAGGTTATTCAACTCTTAATAGGTATTTAGGTTAGTTATTTTAAATTGTCTATGTACTGCCATTGCATAATTCTATTTAGGTATTTTAAAATTCAAATCACGACTATAGTTTTTCGTATTAGTAGACCGGCAAAACACGATATTAACTTGTTTATAAATGTCATAAATTATTTATATGGGTATGTTTCTGGAACTTACTCATGGGAAGTAAGTTATCATTAAAATATTAATGGGACGCATTTGTTGTCATTACGTTTGTCAGATTTTTGACGTAGTTTCAGGTTATTAGTATTGATATGGTATTATTTTTAAGTAATAACTTATATCATTTAGGATTGCAAGGGAATTCTTTCTCAATTGTTATATTTTAGATATGCTTTTAAGCCTTTGAATCGTCAAATATAACTTTATTTGACATATTGTTGATTGAAAAAATTGTTACAAAAGGTCTATCTACATAAAGAAACTCTTTTTAACAGAATAAAAAATTGAAATGTGCCGGAGATTTTGGTTGGTTCATTGTGAACACAGAAATGGTGTAACGACCAACCTCAGTCCGTTGAACCAAACACGTACATTCACAAAAAATAAACACACACCGTTTCATGAAGTAAATAGTCACTCTATTTTAAAACTATTCCAACCGAAACACTATTTTATTATAACTATTTTTTAATTTAGAAAATACAGATAATTTTATTTTATGATCGCAGCTGCGAAGAAAGTTGACGTTGACACAGCTCACACATCCGTCGCGTGTGCCGGCCGGCGCAGAACTAACCCGCTGCTTTCATTCCATACAAAACTTTTAAGTCATGGAGACGGCAAAGCTATGTCGCGCCTCTACAATTTACGCACACAGCTTTAACCGACACCCTATGCACAAACACGAAAGCGAGCTTCCAAGTTCACTAAATAAACGAACACAAACACAGACGCGTATGAACAACGTCTACCCCCTGTCCGTGAGACGTTAGAGTGAGAGAGCAATATCAACAATCCATTACGGTGTTCGAGCGTAAGAGAGACTTCACTACTAAACAGATGTATATCATTTCACGCAGGTAAGTATTGAAAATGTTGGTGTGTATGAGTGAGATAGCGCACAAATTTAGCTAAGCGAAGCCGGTTGTGCGGGAGTGGGACAGGAACTGTTCATGTCACCCGTTGTACATTCCTTCCTGATACCGCCGCGACGTCGTACCTTTCGATCGTTCAAGTGGCAGATGAAGCATTTAGGGCTGTCAACTATTTGAGTGATAATTAACTCAATGTCAACTGTCATTTATTACCAAATATTAAGACAGTTTTTAAGTTACATAACATGTACCAAAAAGTTAAGATGTGATAAGATCCCTGACAAAACTTTTTCTTTTGCAATGTTTCAAAAAAAATTTGTTCAAAAGTTATTTCAGTAACATTAAACAAAATGTGATTACAAATACGTTATAAGATAGTTTGAAATAAGTATTCAGTGATGAAATTGTTTAATAATAATAAAGATACTGTTAAATAATCAGTAAATAAAAAATATATATAATAGTTAATTTTTCCTATACTCCAGTCATGGTGTAAAACAGATTAAATTTAAATTTTATTTCAAAAAACGGTACAGACTAAACGCATTGTTTATTAATGTATGTTACACACACACTATGTGTTTTTATTTTAAATTTTTATAATATTATATGATGCCCGCATCATTATCCGCATGGAAGAAATTTCTTCAACGAATACAGAAATAAAAGTAATGATAATAAATAAGTAATTGATAGATTGTTTAATCTTGCTTTAAGTACGCTAAAGGAATACTTACTATATGTATATCAATAATGAATACTTATATTAATAAGTAATAATAATATAAGTATATCGTTTGAAAATTGTGTACCCACCTGAAAGGATCATTTTTGGAACAAAAGATCGGTCTAGATCTTTATGTAGGGTCCAATTTAACTTTAAACATAAATTCATGACTATTGGTTTAGCGCTTAAGAAAATATTACAGAGTTGTTTTCCATTTATAATTTTAATACACTACGTATTTATAAAAATAGTGAATTCGTTTTTATTTATAATAATAAATAATTAATAAAAAGTAACTGAGTTTATTATTCTCTACGTATCAGCCCTATGCTAAGATGCCACAAAGTAGCAGGTAGTTTTGGTGCAAGGCATACATAACGTCAAACGTGCTGCAAATTTTTGGGAGCGGCTTTTTTGCTTTCTTCAGAAGGCTCTTTGTTCGACTCTATGAGCACTATATGAAGTTGTTTTGCGTCTTTGAATGTAATCCGTCTGATGTCAATCAAAGCAGGAGTGGCATTATTTCATTCATTTCTTATTTAATTTGGTACTTACCTCGCGATCAATCAATTAGCTCTTCGAACAACCTGTATAACTGACGCGATAAAGTCAAAACACTGAACCAAAAAAAGATTGTCGTGAAAGTAATACCTCGCAGCACGATTCTTTTATGGAACCTGATTTTATAAAAACCTTCAGTATCAAGCGTTAAGCGAAACACTTCTGCGAAATTGGACCCCAGCCGTCGCTGAGGCGGTCTGACACTAACGTATCGGGACACCATATCAAAATATACAATTTGTTTCCACGTAACAAACTCACGAATTAGTATTATGTTTACACCTCTCTCTACCTTTTTCACGTTGCAGAAGTGACAGGCAAAGGTTTAATAATAGAAGGATTTCGAATAGCATCCGTTATCAAGTTACACTCCTTATCGAAGCTGACGCTAAAATACGCAAAAAACACGTTAAATATGACGTGCTTTTGACAGCTTGACACGGGTAAAGTGTTCGTTCACTTCATTAATCTTTCTTCTCTCATAGACGAGACGAACCCGTTCTTAAACATGCAAGAAAAATTATTTAATAATAACCGCCTATTATGTTTATACGTTATGTCTGCCAGTATGCACATTTTATTAAAAATTATTAGTAACTTAGCATTATTACGATTATAATCTTGGGATTGCTACTAAGAAATTATTTTAACAAACAAATATTTTCGTCTTTAATAATCGTTTTTAATAATGTAAAAAAAAATAAAGTGAAAATCCTTGTGACGTAGGGCGTTAGCGGTAAATAATGTGGCTTCTTAGAGTCACATAAGTTGCTTTTATATATCTTAGATCTCAACAATGGTGTGCCGAGGCTTTGCTGACGGCAATATAATAACCGGCTTTATTCTTTTTAAACTGCGCATTAAGATAAACTATTGTACCTGCTTTAGTTTTAAGATTTTAGCTTTTAATGTATTCTTTTAAAATAACCATGAAACAACTAAGATGCTCGTTTCAGTCTTAAAGTATTAATATTTCTTAGTATTTAGAATATAGAATAAGTTAACCAAGAAACCGCTTGTCGCATTCAATTTTATAGCTGTCCTATAAAACGTCCATGAATTTAAAGTACGAGAAAATCGAACAAAATATAAAGGCTCGGACGCAAGAGATAGTGCTATCGGGTTATTCACGTATTTCTATGAATTTTTATGTGCAAACCACGAGCGATGGTAGAGCGAGTCACATAGTCAAAATGCCGTGAATTGTGCCACGAATGGTGAAATAATGGAAGCAATAACAAAAGCGCGCTAACCATTGATTTGATTTTATGTTCACTACCTAAAAAGATGAGTGCCTTTGTACTGTATCCGCAAGTCTGGATCGTGAATGACACGCGAAATACAGGTCCAGTTGCAAAAGCCCGAGTTATATTGCGTTGACAGGTGAATACTAAAAGTCGCTAGCTTTGTTTGGTTTACTTTTCTATAGCAATTTTTGTACGTGTTATTTAGAAATAATCGTTCAAATTTTTCAGATTTCCCATTCTTTCATTCTTGTAAAAGTAAATTTTAACATGACTTAGAGTTATTATAAAAATATTTTATATAATTCCAACACTAAAAGCTGTAAAACATAATCTAAAATTATTTTCATATTAGATAAAACATTATTCAACATGGGAAAAATACAAAAGTGTATCGCAATTTAATATATATATTAATGAATATAATTTCTTTATTCACAGGTATATTTTTACCGATGAGAACTACTCTAGCTTACACCTACCTATTTCTGCATTATGTTTCCGGGTTTAGCCAAACATATCTCGGACGTTAACTCGACGTCAGCATGACGGCCTTACAGAGAACAGTAAAAATGATTCTTTAATTTTCCTACTATGCTACCACTCTATTTTTGTTAGTTTCTGTTAGTAAATAGCCATTACTGTTATAACAATCGTTCTTTTACGAGGGTTTACGTATACTACTGGTGTCAAATTTACAAATGGAGAGGATTCTTTTTTTCGAAGAGAATCTATACTTCGATTCAACACCTTGCCTTCATGTTTGGTAAATTGCAACTATAAACTTCATCATGCTACGATTATTACATATTATTTCCCGTCTACTTAATTTAAGCGTAATCTAATGTTAATGTTAATTATTTAAAATGAATAAAAAAGTGAAACACTACTGGTTAGGATGGAAGCTGATTTGTATAAATTGATTACAAAATCTTCAAATAAATTATGTATAAAAGTTAAGGAGATTTATTTTAAATCTGGTGTATTTTCAAATAAATCTTAATTTTTTTTCAAATCGGCACGTGTAATCAATCAGGCGTCAGTGTTATTGTTGTGATTTGTTGAGGCTCGGCTCCGGACGGCCCTCGCGGCCCTCCAACGACCATTAGTTTGATTAGCTCGTCCGGGCCACGCACGCTGATTGTGCGAACGTTCAGCTTTGATTGATTCCTCAAATGGCATCGATTCCGTGCTCACTTTATTCCCGATGCAGCATTGTTACCGAACTTGATTACGCAAATAAACTGGACATCTATTTCCTTTTTCAACCACAGAACAGCCTACAAACCTAATGGCCCCAAATCTAAAATAAATATTTTGTCGGTGAAGGTAAATATTTTCTATATGTGACATTGCCAACAAATGTAAACGAGGGAGAACTGACAAAAACTTCACGAATAAAGGAAAGGTCGCAAAGAAAGATCTCTTGGTCGAGTTTCCCGACGCTTCAATGACGATGTCATGTATTTACCTTAAAAAGGGCATGGTATTTTAGCAATGTTTTCCTTGAAAAGCGCGTGACGTCGAAGTAGAAACGTCATGCATTTTTAAGAAGCTTAATCTGATATGAAACAAACAAATACTTTGTAAACAGTTATGCTATTCTCGTTTCTTAAAAGATTTTTGTCTTACTAGTTTTAAGATCTTTACACATTGCCATTTTTTTAATATAATGGAAGTGTATTCGTTTTATTATCTTAAATAATAAAGGTTGATTTTCGGAGACTAATTTTTAGCGAATGACATTAAATCTCGTCTATTATTCCTAGATAGAATTTGTATGTTTTTAAAGGAATCTAACTGTGCATTTAAAGCGAGAGCGTTGGAATCGCTATGTTTAATGTTGGCGAGCACAACTTTCAAAATTAGTTTTCGTTCAATCCTGACTACGTGATCTGATTGAATAATTGCATTTTTCCTTTCTCGCAGGTCACGACTCACGAGATGCGTATCGCTTCGATTGAGGGAGTTCTGTTAAATCGAACTCGGCTACAACTCACGAAATGGACCATCAAACTGCAAGAAAAAGGACAAAACAAAATGTATAAAGGAAATTGCTTCCACAAATCCACTCGTATCTTGGACAATAAACGTGGAACGGTTCGGCTGCTCTAATAGCAATGAAATCACGAAACCAAAACTACAAATGTCAGATTTCTGTCGAGCATTTAAAGGCTGTATTTTTATTAATTTTTGTGATCACTTTAGCTATAATCACTTATATAATTAGAACAGAAGAATTATCAGGTCTGGTTTAAAAAAAAGTATTTATTTATTATGCAACAAATATTTATAGAATTCTAACAAAATGTAAATTATGTTTTCATTACAAATATATATTTAAAAAGACAAGAAAAGAATAAGTACAATTGTATAGTTTAATATAACCAAAATTAGAAGTTTAAATTATCTTCTCCAATGAATTTCTGAAATCGTCCGCGTCGAGTTCATTAAGAATATTATAGTATAATATTTTTCAGCCATTAAAACAATATTCATTAAATAAAAGTCGTATAAAGTTTTCGTATTTGGACGGTAACGCGCCCAAAGAAAATGTTGGATTTTTCCATTTGGAGTGCACCCTTTAAACAAACCCTCTTTGCGGTCAGAGCCGGCCTTTATCTCATTTAATTGAGATTAAAATGAATGTTACGATACAGCTTATAACGCTTCAGATACCTTTTAAAATAAGACAAAACGAAAATTTTATCTGTATTAATAAGTGAAGTGAAAATTGTGGATCCCTATTTTAGTATTGCGCATACATTGTGTAAAAATCTAGTATCACATTAATATATCTATGTAACTAATTCAACTTCACGAATCTCTGTCCAATTCAGACCAGTGGATTAGTTTTTCTTAATATTCATAACGTCTTTGATAAATTTGAAGCCGTTAAAATAATTGCTGAACAAACCAATAGTGAAAATTATTCATGTCTTGTATAATTCATTTAAAAATGGCTAGTCCACGATAGCAACTTAAGCACAATTCACTTTTTGTGCACTGTTGCACTTCAAAGAAAAGATTAAAGTTAAAAATGTTTTTTACACCGAAATAATTATATACACGCAATTATAAAGTAGGAAATTGCCTGTCAGATGCACTAACGGTCGGTCAAAGGATGCAGGAATGCTCGTGAAAAATATAAATACTTTCACATACTAAGTAGTTATCGTTCTACGAAATAGGAATAAATTAAAGCTTGATTGGGCGAAAAAAACTTTATTTCAGCCTAAGAACGAGCGGCCTCAAAAATTATAAAGTGTTCTCGTAGTGCAGTGTATATTTATAACTTACGTTCCTTTCTTAAAATTGTTTATAAGGGTATTCATATATTGGAATTGTGACAGTATCAGCCTATCAGTGGTTTCTCATAAATGTGTTTTAATTAACAGAATTGTCTTCAGTCAATCTCAACTGTGATCAAGCTAAACTGAGACATTTTTGTGTTTCTATTCTTGTACGGCATATAGGATATCACAGACTATAATATATTGTAATAATTGTTATATTAAAATACAACTTAATAAAGAACAATGTTCATAAGTATTAAAACACCTTCGCAGTTATGTAACATTTGTTAAGTCATTATAGACTCGATATTGTGCTAAAATCGATTATGTTATATTCCTTTACACTCAAAGTCGCCTCATAAAGGATTGTTAGAGTTCACAAATTGTTAGCCAAGAGTTATGGAACACACTCCAGTGAACAAGCTTATGATTATTCTTGGAAGCGCGATAGAGTTTCAAGTTCTACACGAGGCCGTAATACGTTATGAGCTATGTTCAATCATTTCACTTCAGTTTAAGAAATTGTTCCCAGTTCAGACAAAGACGCGCATATTGCCTTACTTCTATACGTAATCTAGTATACGTAAATTCTATATAATAGATATTATATAGCAGAGTAATTTGTAAAATTTAATTACAGAATCACCGAATACTTTTGACACAGCCGCTAAAAAGTTAATGGAATTTATGTGTTTGAAAAAAAAATGACATAATTCCTCACGCAAAAAGCTGGCTATGATTTTGCGGCTGGAGAAGTGTCAAAGTTAAATTGAATATTGGAGCGAAATGATCTCGAACTTGTCTCTCCCTGAGTAGTTAATCCAATGCTACGATTGACTTTGAGTTGAATGTGCTAGGACAATGTCTGGCCGCATTGCTTATTCATTGTAAGCAGTCGGTATTTATGTTTAGAACTCTGTTTCACACCTACAAATTACATTAAGGCTTATAATCATTGTTATAATATGTAACGAACTAAATGTTGATCTTTGACTCACTATAATTTAATGTAGCAATTTTATTATGTATACTTATATTATATATTAATTATATAATTGTATTATATATTACCTTGTTTTTGTCCAACTATATAGTCTAAGTATATAAATTTTATATTAAATGAAATTCATTTAAAATACCGCTATTAAAATATATAAATTAGTTAGTTAGTAAAATACATGATTACATAAAGTGATTGATTCAAAATATTCCATAGAAAAGGTAATAAAATTACTTATGTAAATTTTGTTATCGCTTATTATTAAAGAACGCCACATTTTAAATTTTTATATCTTAAATAAGGTAATTTGTTGTACAAATTCAAAACAACGTTGTATGTATAAATTACTCGGGTCAGATTTAGATTAAAGTGCTCAACATAGGGAGTTGTATTGTCTTTCGTCTGATATGAAGACGCATTTGTCACGTGCAATTGACTGGGAGACGGGTGACAGGGCCTAATAGACAGATCTTAGATTGCCCGAACGAAGTGACGTGACATATTGTTCTATTTCAATAGGCAGAAAGCTAAGAAAGAGACCGGAAATTCAAGTAAAATTGTTTTAGAGATTAAGCTTATTAAATCTTTTATTTAAAACCAATACAATCGTTATTAATGTGTTTAAAAACGGATCGTAACCATTTTTTTTGTCAAAAAACCTGTCGTAATCATTGTAACATATAAGAATTTATGTTTGGAAAACGACGTTCGTTTCTAAATAAGAGCAATAAATAACATCAGACGGGAAAAAATAAAGTCAAGAAAAATGTCCAACACGATATTTGGTCTTGAATAACGCCAAGACACCGGTATTAAAGATTAAATAATCGTCCAGCTATTGCAAAGGCCAGCCACGTCCAATTAGGGACCGTCCCTCGGGGCAAGTGGGATCATATCGGTCTCCACTGAGCGGGCCCAGCCACACGATACACAGTTTTATATCTCCACATTGTCGCAGCAGAGGAAAAAACAGTTGACCGTATAGACTTACAGATACGATATCTTCAGATTTGGTCAGATTCCGCAAATTATGTAAGATCTGGTTTTAAATGTTGTAGTGATATGATGCAGAGTAATAGAATAAAATACTTTTTTCTATATCATTATCATAAGAAACGTCAAAATTCAATGTGAAAGCAGCAAAAATAAACGTTTATTCACACTATTGATGAACACACAGTATTATGAATATCTGGATGCGTAAAGTTATTGAAGCATAGACCACGTAACACGATTTTCCGTAAATAAATTCGCTTCTTTATTTCATAAAGCTTTGAAATAAAAATATGTGAAGGAGGCAAAGGTATTTTATTTGTAGCTCGTAAACTTCAGAAAACATTGCTAACGCAGAAAAAGGTAACATGGATTCTTCGATAAAGCCCAATTCAAAGTGACAAGATTACCCAAACACAGTAGGGTTGCCAGCCAAAGGATTTCTAAGACTTTTTGCCGGACGATAACCGGCTGTATTTTAAATATTTACTTGATAAAAATATATCGAGGTAAAAATCTTGGATGATTCCACTCTTCAATGATAGAATATTAACGCGATCCGGAACTGGATTTTAAGAGATCATAATAAAAAATAGCAAAGTAAGAACATATATTACACTATGGATTACTAAGATATGTTAAAAAAAAACTAACAGAGATGTCACTATTAAAATAATTAATTCCACAAAGGCCAGATAAACAGAAGTCTGTAAGACAGGCTTAATTTATAAAAAATATCTTATTACATACATGAATACATACAAATATTATATGCATGCATGTATGCTCATAAGTAAAAAGTCGACAGCAAGACTGACAAAAAATTTTTAAATTTAATATAATGTTTCGATTTTTTACTTTATATTAAGTACATAGATATCTTAATGATATTCGCATTTGTATCACTAAAGATAGGTTAATGGTATGGTTGCACAAAAAGATGGTACAAGTAAGATTAGATGAATATACTTTGCTCAGTACCACATAATCAGTTATTCTATGTACGGTTGTGTAGTACTCATTATTCTACCCCATACCCATTGTAACTACTGTAATATAATTGGGGATACTGTGTTGGTTCATCAGTAATGTGATCTTATTGTGAAAATAAACATCTTTTACATCAGAATCACTAAAAATAATGTAATCGTCAGAATATTGTTTAAAGATACATTCAGCTGCATCAAAATATTATAAAGTCGTAAAAACTTATATTTTAACTTTCAAGTGTTTTATTGAACCATGGTTGATCTATATTATAGACTAAACCTATAGATGTCATAATAGTCGTCTTGCACTGGTAATTATCTCATTTTGTGTTAATATATATAAACAACTCAGATAATATGTTGTAATAAGATAAATTTATAATCTTACTAGCTGACCCCGCAAACGTCGTTTTGCCACATGATAATAGGGATTGACTGTAGAGGGGTGAAAATTGGGGGTTGTATGTATTTTTATATGCTGTATCTTAAAAAATGAAAAAAAAAAAAATTAAGGGTGAACAACCCTTATCACTTAGGGGGATGAAAAATAGATGTTGTCCGATTCTCAGGCCT
>JAOSYY010000002.1:8365345-8390251 GCA_025727935.1 Hebomoia glaucippe
CATCTAGTTCTAATCTGTTCTCTTGCGTGTGTCGTTGTCTGTGAATGGTCAAAAGTGTGCTTCTAGAATAAAACTGTGTGTTAATATTTCTTTTTTATTAAAATAAATTAACCACTGTAACAGTAATAGTTAGTTATTGAAGTCTTACAGCTAACGCATCTTACCATCAGGCTAGCCCCGAATGCCGAAGATAAAAATCCGTAATTTTTAACCACCTATGACGGAATATATTTGTACACCATTAATCACGAACAAATCGGGTGTTTACTTCAAAGCGCTTACCGACCCCTCTCGTTACAAAACTCATTACAAGACGCCAAATAAGAAGTCGTAAAGCAACCTTTCTTCAGAGCCCATTACGTTATGTCAAATGATATTTTTGTATCAGACTCGTTTAGAACGGGACCCAATGTAAATACAGTTCTTAATCTTTACGTTCAAGATCACTGCAAATAGAATAATATAAAATCTTGGTTTACTTAAATGTATTTAAATTTTTATAATTCGAATACTATGTATACAATTTCCCAAGTCCACGATTAGGTCTTAAGTCCAATACTAGATTATTAAATTAAACGATCTCACTAGCGATACATATTTAATGTTAAGTAAATAATCTTTCGGTATTAATATCACAATAAAATGAAATAACCCAGTAAATTATTGATAGAAGAAATTTAATATAAGTATTGAAATAAATAAGATTTCATTGTAATTCAATGGTATTGAAAATATTGTAGATCTATATTTGAATATTGCGAAATAAAAATATTGATGATTTTTGGCGATATAGCTAAAGCTGCGTCGACTCTTAACCAATGAAACGAAAGCTTTATTCTGTACGTAAACAAGGGTAATAGACTTCTCTTTCCACACAAACGATTTCTGTCCGGTGCCGGAGGATATTGAAAAAGCCAGACTCCTGCTCAGAATACGGAAGAGATGTCGAAATTTTTGGAATGGCAGACGAACAAGTTGATATACAAGTCTATCATGTTTTATACAAATACTAATTTTAATTATGAATAAAAATCTATAAATTACCATTGAGTCAGTTCTAACGAGATTGTCAATAAGCCAATGACACTGTAATTTTGGATTTCATGTATCATATTTGAGGTATTAAAATGTAATTGTTTTTAGATGTTTTTGAGATCTAAAAACACAATTCACGAAAAAATAAAACATATTTTTTCTTGTCCTTAATAGAAAAAAGTACTTTATGAAATAATATTGAATTTCATGTGCCTACTTGAATATAAATAAATTCTGGCGAGCCTATTTGCTATGTCTTCCCAACAATTGATTATGTTTCAGCATTTTGAGCAAAATATTAAATTTCAAAACACGTTTCAGATTCGGAGAGGAACATTTAGACATGTAATCGTACCGGATGAACTTTGTAATGTCTATAGAAGGTACTATATACGCTATAACACTTATGGGTAAACAAATATTAAACAATAGTAATTTAACGCTATATTTTTAATACATATAATTTGAATAATTGTAATTGCTACAATTATCTTTTTAGTGAGTTTAGTCATTTCTTAATGTTAAAGGAATGTGGTAAAATCCCACCGGGTCACGAAACACCGTTCATAGAGAAGTGAATATGAATCTTGTGGTTGAGGTATCACCAAGTGAGTCCCATATTCATCCGAGGATAATTATAACGATTCAAATAAAAAAGCTTTTAACTATATACAATTTACCCAATCTCCACGAGTAAGTGTAAAATGTTTATTGAAATTATGATTTGTTGTTTCCTATATCTTACGTTTTCTGGTACGCACTTTTACTAAAAAGATATTAAATATAAAGCTTATAATATAGCTCAATATAATACCATTTCTCGTGATCTTATTTGACGCGTGTTATTGAATATTGGAAACGTATTACGCGTTGAAATGAGATCTTATCGTATTGTTTAGATGGCGTACACTTGATATCTCTGAAGCTAAACGACTAATTTTTCTTTTTTACAATAAGATCAACGAACCTTTTTATGACCTCCTGTAATTCAGTGGTTTACAACTGTATAATATCACAGAATCAGTGTTTGAGAAAACGCGCAAGGCACTTCGCGTCTAGGACAATCTGAATTGTCAAATTAAAAACAAATAGCAAATTTATCAACTATCAACGGAATTTCCATTTTAAGGCAATGCCTATAATCATATCTGACTCGTGCTTGTCTTTCAATATTTCTTTTAAAAAATATAAAATTTAATCATTGAAATGAAATAAACAAAAAGTAACATAAAATCAGCTACTTTAATTGTGTTTTGTATTTAATTAAGATAGCTTTACGTGCAGACGATACTTCCATTATCTCCTGGGAAATACCGCCCACAAAGCCTTTCATTTGTGTCATTATTTTTCTCTCATTATTACACAGAATAAAAACATTTATCTCTTATTTACCACTAATATTTTAATGATTGACTACACAACGACAAAGTCTTTCTTTTTACTTTTGATTTGTGATTTATCCTCGATAAGATATACAGAACTATTTACTAATTCAATGTATGAATATAAAAAAATCAGTCCAATTCAATTTAAGTAACGAGTTTCGAAAGATTTTTCAACGTGGAGCTTTTACATTTGCGACTTTAAAACTTTTTGGTCAACGCAATCTACGTCTCAAGTATCTAATTTGACATAAAAAAAGTTTCTTGCTAAATCATCATATTCAAGAAAATAAAAATCTATTTTAAAAGTCTAATATTATAAGCCTTATAATATTAGACATTTTCAAATATTACAGACAACAGATTTTTTTAAAACGATAATTTCATATTTATTTGTAATAATGTTAAAATTTCACATAACAGCTTAATTGTTCCAATATTTTTAACTACACGTTATTATCTCTCGTATATATATTTTCTCAACTACGTTTTTTATAAAATAGATATAAAAGTAAAATACAAAAATAAGTATAGTATAAAATACCTAATCTGGAAAACCACCAGCAGCGGAGCTTGGCCCAAACTATCGATGGTTAGGGCACAGAGAAAGAAACCTTCTGACAATACGTGCTGTATCTGGGAGTAGGTACTGTCTTTTGCATCTGTCCCTTGATCCAATTATCTAGCGAGAGACTTTTGAGATGTTGGTCAACTATACGTTATTATTATTATAGTATTATTGTTTGAACATAAATGATCGAAAAATACCTCAAATATAATGTTTTAAATTCCCATATACGAAATACATAACTTTAGAAAAAAACTATTGACCCATAAGTCAAAAGCAAATGACAGTGAAAACCTCGTGTTTTGAATTAATATTATTATGCTAGGAAAAAAGCGAATACCTGAAATAAAAATAAGGCCTTAAGGTTGGCAAAGCATCTTCTAGATCTACTGATCTTGGAGGTGTTCATGGGCGACAGAAATTGCTTAATATAAGTGAACTGTATGCTCGTGTGCCTTTCTATCGTATAAAAAACAGCTTTTCATGCAGTTTTGTGATTACAAAACCAGCAATGGATTTGTACTGGACCTAATCATATCTATTGAGATTTAATAAAAAGAAAACTTAAAAACATTTGTCAATGACTTCGTTAGACACAATAAAAGTTCATTCTTCCCTCTCTGACACCCATTATCGTGTTCAAAATCTGTAAGTAACGAATAAAACTGTCTATGATGAAAGTACGTAGTAAAATTCGTAGAGTTTTACGACTTATATACAACGGGTATATTTGTTCAGGTCATGTTACACTTTATACTTTTAATTGGCACCCGTAGATCTACAGCCTTGCCAACAGACGTGTTGATGTGCTATTCGTTTTGTTGAAATATTCGTTTGCGAATTGCTCAAAAATAACAACAGCGTGTCCCGTTAACAGTTGGTAGAATGGTTAAGTGGACATCTTGTCAAAGATATAAAAATATTGAATCTACACAAAAAGATTCATTATGAGTTTGAAGTGTCGGTCAATCTGTCTGTTTTGCATTGTATCTAATAAATGAATAGGTTGATCTTTTTCGAAATGATTTTAAAGTATAATTTATGCAGATTTGATAGGATGTTTACATTATTATTATGCTAGGTAAGTTTCGCCCAAATGATATCGTTTATTTAAGAAATTTATAGACTGAAATGGATACATATATACTTACATATACATGCCCTATATAAATTCGGTCTAAAACATACAAATATACTTTATTTTAATTAAACATCAGCAAAAATACTTATTTAGATGATTTTTGAGGTTTTTGAAAAGAAAATACTGACACATTATTAAGATTATATTGAAGAGGTAATATTTTGGCTTGAATTAATATTTTAATTATTTAACACTAGGACGAAAAAGTGATTGTACAAAGATGTTTAATAATTTTGTTGCCTGTTAAGCAAAATATATAGTGGAATAATTTTAATTGATTCAAAATGGTGGCTTCCTCATTCTCTATAGGAGGATACAGCGCTTCAACAGAATGTGTCTGTGTGCTTGTCCATCAGGTTTATAAACTAACCAGCTTCCATAATACTTTTTAATATAATATTTCCAGAATAAAAAATTAATACAACACTGATATTTTAAAGCGGATGTTTACTATTTAAAAAAACCAACAAGATCATCCAACAATATTAAATGCAAACATTGCAGCTATTACAATTTCTTGATAAAAATGATTTATTATAGGACGTGTGCCTATTTGCGTTTATTTTGTGCTTTGGCAGTTATTACTGAATTAAAACATTTTTGTACTGTAGTAGAGAATTAGTCTTCTTTATATTACTCCTATGAACATTGATAAATAATATTTAATGTATAATTGTATTAAAAATGACGTCATAACGTCATGACGTTGATCTAAGAGTCTTCAAACTAGAAAACAAGGCAACTAAGATTGACTTTGATGATGATTTCCATCTGTTTTCTGGGTTTATAGATTAAATCTCTGCGTTACAAAAAAAAATCTTTTAAATTTGATTTTAATAAACCTTGGTTTAGATGTATTTTTGATATAGAGTAGAATATTAATAGTGGTTATATTCGGCCACCAAACATCACTAAGCAAAAATATATATTAGAAGTATTTCAAAAATGTACAACTAATCTGTCTTATATATCATTTAAATTGTCAATAAAAAGACTGGTAAGACCTACCGATAGAGTTTAGACATATTTAATTTAAAAATCAACCTTCTATATATTAGTTTGGCATGATACATAAACAAGACTAGTAACACCAACTTCATCAAAAGATTACCGAGGGCTTAAAAAAGATTACACACCTGCGTGAAAAGAGGATTAAATACTTGTAAGTGTTAACGAACTGGCAAAGCATGTAATTTAGAACAATATTTAACTTATACATTATTTTCTTTTAAATAATGTTTTTGAATCTAATAAAAAAAGATAAATATTAATTGGTATACTCTTACAACTTAGTCTTATATAATCTGATACATACTAGCACCTGAAGAGTGTGAAACAGACACAAAAATAAGTATGTATATATACATTCTCTAAATACTCTACTAGGCCATTGAAATTAATTTCATATTTATTAAAGAAGTGTAATTACTATTTATTTTTTTATTATAGTTCGGTTTTAACATAAATATTTCGTTGCATTTGTTGGTAATTTCTATATGGATAATTTGCACTATGTCTATGTAGAGAAAGGGACGTTCCTATCTGAACGAAGAGATAATTAATTACGTTTGGCTAAACTTTGACTTTTGCTGCCCCTTTTAAATGTCACCCTTGTTTATTCAGACCGACATCTATCAACCTATAGAGTTGCCTAAATTTTTTGAGACAAAACCTGTCTTATACAAATATTAAATAATAGACTCGAACCCATTTTCCTCAAGTTTTAATTATTGCCACGACTCACTTCCAGAGAAACCCAACAACGGGAACAATTTGGAATTCATTCAATTATTCAAACTTTTAATTAATATTAATAGGAGCTCTCACTTTCAAAAGAAAGAATACTGGCGGCTGATAAAAACTCCTTAGAAATCTGCGACTTGCAGCTGCAGAGAATTTATGTGAATACAATAAGCGTCCGAAAATAGATGAGGAGTACAGTGGAGATAGAGCAAGGAGAGTAGTGAAGCTAAGTATTCAGCCTTCCACGGCTTTCTCAGACAAGAATGGCGGAAGATAAAAAGCGAGAAACGTTTTGATTGGTCATTCGTTTTGGTTTCATTTGATTAACTATGAACGAAGTTAACGTAGTTCTGTTTATTACTTGCTTCTATGACAACTTTCGATAGGCTAGGAAGTTTGATGACAGAACAACTGCGATTCTTTAAAAATGTTGACTTGTAATCTCATTGTCAACTAATAAATGATTAGTCAAGAGAAATAAAAAAAAAACAATAGTAAAATTTGCAACCTCAGCATGATCGTGAGAATATTAACTCTGAGCTAGATTTGAGCCCACCTCTTCAATTGCTATGCTCGTGTAAAAAGGCGCTTTTTTACTTTACTACGTGACTTCCTTTTCATAAATTGGGTGCAGTTAACATTGGCAATAAAACTTCTTTGATTAAATCTATGTTCGTATAAAATAACCTAAAAGCTAACGATGGACAGATAATTTTTATAAAGTTGGTATAATTGTCAAAAACTAAGCATTAACTTACCTTTAGGCAGAGGTTCGATAACAACTTTGACAGCATTGGCTGCAAGCAATCCAGACAATATCCATAGAAATATCATGCTTCTCAATTCCGCTTCGTCCATAGTTCTCTACTTCTCACACATCGCAAGATCTGCAACAATAGACAATTAATATTATTACACAAAATAAAAAAACACCTTCGGAAATTATTTCTATGTGCTTCTTTTCTTGTTTACATAAAGTCTGAGAAAAAATATCAATCTCATCAATAATATTAAATATTGATTGATAAAAACCAATTTAATTTTTTAAGCCGATCCCCTAACTTTAGAGACGAGTTTGTCTTAAATTCTTCGGATTTGCATTTATGAATAATAACTGAAAAAGTTAGACTCGCAAATCCGCTTTCATTTCGATATTACAGAAGTAAGTATAATGCGTCAAAGAAAAATACTGCTTTTCTTTTGTTTACTGTTCGCGGGAAAAGTTACTGAGACAAGGAGGTTGAGAGTACTCTACTTAGCCTTTTTAACACTTCTGAGTTTGAATACATACTTCTAAGTTTTTATTATTCGTATGTATAAAATATAATAATTAATATATGTTTGGTGGTATTTATACGATTTTGTAGAATTATATAACCGAATGCTATTCAATAAGTTTGTAATTATTTCTAATTATTAAATAATTTCATTTGCTTGTAAAGAATGTCCTTATACATGATAATTTTAAGAAATAATAAACATAAAAAAGCCTGTTAGTAATACGAAAATCAGATTTTTCCTAAAAGGATGAGAGTATGTATGGGACAGAAACACACTTTATAAAATTATTGTTTATCTGTTCTAATTTAATAGTTTGTGCTTATCTCTGCAACGGTTATTTCGGATACCTATCAGTAATTTAACTGGTAGATGTCATATCTTATAACGAAATTATTAAGCTTTTATTTTGTCATTTGTCGTCTCTTAAATATGTGTAAGTATATTAATGTAATGAACAGGAAAATTCATGATACAGCCTGTAATCAATGGTACTAAATTTATGAAGAAATTTCTAGTTAATAAGCATATATTGACACTTGTACTTAATGGTAATGTTGTTGAATATTAAGGAAAGTAATGATCTGTCGAAGTACCTTAAAAAGAATAGCATTAAAAAATATGCGATTAATCAATGTCCAAGTTTGTAGCAGGTGCGTCGTGACCGAAGTCCTGCTCAGTCCCCATACTTGCACATGTTGGGAAACATCAAGCTTAATTAACATTTTGTTGGATCCTCTTAGGGTTATCAGATTAAGAACTCTGAAACAACGTCTTTTAGAATTGCATGTTTAATAGGAAGCATAAATACCGATTTCTTCTTAAGAATTTAATGAGGTGTGAGAATAATTAATTGAAAAGCTTATCAAGTGTCGGAATCGAAAATTAATATGTATAAATATATATGGTCTCATTATTAATGCTCAAACGAACTCAAGCAATTAAATGAATATTGAGAAACAAGTAGATAATTTGTGTAATAATCATTAAATTAGATTAATACTTATTTCTTATATTATAATGTTTAAAACAATGACTTGTGTTTAATTAATCTATGGAAGTTCGAAGTGGAGGTTCGCAAACTTGTTAAAATATTTGTATTACCACGTATATAGTTTGTTTTTTTTTTTATAAATAACGCTAACATAGCATGTAATTTTATTGAAAAATAAATAAAATAAAATTACAATAACAGTTAAGACGTTGATATACTTTTGCCTCCGCTTTGTATATCTATAAAATAGAGAAAGAATATTTTAAAAATTACATCGAAATTAGAAATTAATGTCGAAAACTAATTCTCGAAACAACATTCCAAGTTTCAGTATGGTTTTCGTTATTTTTCGATCTTGGAAAGTGACCCTTCGTTTGTCCGTCGTTTCGATTTGACGTAACCGTTTTACCTTTATTGTCATCCTCCCCTAGCTTCCAGCAAATTAAAAAAAAACACGTCTGAGCGCGATTTTCACCCATTGATTAATGAAACTTCCAGGCTTCGCCATACTTTAATCCTATTATTCTTTTTAAGTATGTGTTTAATTACGAATATTTATCGTTATCCAAATACATACGGTGTTTCATATTATTAAACTATAATACATATGGTTATTAGGTCGAGAAAAAAAAATCAATTCTGAAGAAATACAATATTTTTTCATTATAATTATAACCTGTGTCAGGAAGACGTCGACGTAAAAATTGTTTAGGGTAGGCTCATCATTTGTAGGTGAAAGGCTTGACTACAGAGAGGCGTTCTAATTACGGCGGCAGGCGTGGCCTGTCTGTCACCACAGCTGATTAAAGCGTCAAGATGCCATAAGTCCCTTCATAATTACTTGGCTCATGCTTCTGCAACTCAAGGCCTTATATTAGAACGTATTGAGTCCGTGAACGATTAATAATAGAAACGAACTGAGATATTGGTTATTTCGGAAGATATTCCTCGAGTTATTTGAGTATCATTGCCTTTTACGTACTCAAAGTCCATTATAATTTATAAACACCCTAGCTTCTACCAGCGGCTTCCCTTGCGTTCATTTCGATTTTTACATCTTGGCTTAAATTATTGGACTTTAAGTAGGGATAGCTATTTCATTTCATATAATGTAGCCTATAGCCCTATATATCCGTCCACGATAAATGTGCTATTCGACACTGAAAGTATTTTTGAAATCGGACAAGCGCTTCCTGGGATTAGCGCATTCAAACAAATAAACAATCTCTTCAGCTTTATAATATTAGTATAGATTTATAAGTACAAAACTTGAAATATAGGTTTCGCTCACTTTCTTCATAGTAAAATGTCTGTCCCTATTTAAAAATTTGATAAGATGTGTCTTAATAATTATGTTACGTTTAGTGAAAACATTAGAAATATGAATTTTAATTATGACTTATGTTGTTGTTGATAGAACTATTCTTACTTTAAATTTAATCAATATTTACAATTTAGTAATAAATTAACATATAGTTCTAGTATAAAATATTATTTATGAAGGGTTAAGTAGATACTGTTCGCTGAGTGGTTCATTCTCATTGTTTTTCATCACTTTTCTTTAATTGTAGTTTAATCTAACAAGAATACATCAAGGATACGGAAATTAATAGAATAGAAAGACTTTTTAAAAGATTTAACGAAATTTGGAAACGTCTTGGCGTCGTAGTCACTGGAGTACACCCAACTTTGAAATTAATATCCAAGATTTACGTACAAACGGTCAAACGAGCGTCTTTACTTCACTTAGAAGCGGATAAAGTTACGAATCTCTAAAGTGCTTAAGCTATGTCGACCACAGAGGCACCGTATTTCAAATAGTTGTTAAATTCCAGTCACTAATCTAAATTAATTAAAATTCAAGGAAAACGACCGAAACGTTCACTTCAGGTAAACCACAGCTAAGTTACCTTGTTCCTCGTACTTTCTCATCAAACTCCATCCAATAATGAGAGCAAGCGACGTTTTCTTTGAAGTAGATATTAGGCTAAGTGTTCTAAAAATATAGTGAAAGGGTTCGGTCCTTCCAATTTCTAAAACACAGTGACATTCTACCTGTATTGAAGATTATGTTAGAACATTTATTTAAATATATAAATATGCGTACGTGGTCATATAAATCTGTAGTTAGTATAAGAAATAAACTTTCTTATTAAAACTTCATGGCTTAACGAGAATAATACCATCAAGTTTAAATAAATTAATAGTGGAAGGATCTGTCCTTCCAATATGTACAACAAAGTGACAATTTACCTGTATCGAAAATTAAGCTAGAACATTTATTTTAATATATAACTCAGCGAATGTCGTTTTGCCACATAAAAAATTGTGGTTGATCGTAGAGGAGTCAAAATTTGGAGTTGTATGTATTTTATATGCTGTATCATAAAAAAAATGTCTAAATAATAAAAATATAGATAGGGGTGCACTACCTTTAACATTTAGGGGGATGAAAAATAGTTAATAGCTGATTCTCAGATCTACTGAACATGCATGTAAAATTTCATAAGAAACGGTCGAGCCATTTCGGAATAGTATGGGAACGAATATTGTGAGACTAGAATTTTATTTATTAGCTATAAACGTAGTTATATATATCTGTAGTTAATAAAAGAAAAACTATTGAAACGTAATGGTTTAACGAGAATAACACCAAGATTAATTAAAATTAAATATATATAATAAGTTCGGTTGGTGATTAGTTGATCGATGCAGTAAGTAATAAACATAGGAAACATTTTTGAAGTATCTAGCATTGATTATTACTTGCCAAGGTGATAAAATCAACAGAATACTATAGAGTTATAGCTCAATACGGTGTTTAACTGTGATAAATTGCTGAAGATCATACCGTTTCAGAATGTGAAGTTGTAGGTGCGATTTCTTAAATTATAAGCTAGTAAAATGATTTCTTATAAATGTACTTCTACGATTTAAAAAATAATGTTATTTTATACACTAAAAATTTAATTATTTATTAAAACTTGACAAATTCCTTCAATTTAAAATTTAAGGTAGAAATAGTGTTTATAATTCTTTAGAAATTGAACGAACAATTTTAAGCGTCGGTTAGTTATTTAATCAGTATAATTGTAGTGAACTAGAAAATATCTTGCTACAATACAAACTTTTATTCAAGTTTAACGTTTGCTGTACCTCAACTCACCTACATTCCCCGAAGTTTTATTTACATAACTCCGAAGTTGGTCAAGATTACTTGAGAGTTCGCGTCACTTTAGCCATGACCAGATGCTATATAGTATATCCTAAGTTGTGCTGTTTTCTTTTTCTTATGGTTATCGAAAAAGTTCTTAACATTCGGGTCCATAGAGGTTTATTGGAAAGTACATTATGGTAAGTATATTTCTTTGTTCTTCCATATATGAAAAATCCGGTAATACCAGTTAAAATAAAGACAAGAGTTCAATAATAGATAGTCTATTTTTCGATATATTTTGTTATACTAACTTTCTTACGACACTACTAAAATATATTCCAAAAAAGTGAAGCACATAAAATTAAATACAGGAGAAACCGCGAGGCGCGGCTAGTTTGAATAAAATAGTTTCACCAGACTTAACAATAATATAATAGTATAAAGTAGAGAATTAGAAAAGTGCGTATCTGCTAAGTTTTTTATAACAAGCCAGGTCATTAGTGAGGTGTGAAAAAATGTAATTACACTCTCGCGGAGTCATTAACAATAGTTAGAGAATGGTCGTTACTCCCCGTTATATGTTATGTAGTTAACACCTGTGAAATAAGTTTAAATATCCGCGTATAAAATAAACGTTATATGAGTTGTGATAAAAAATTTCGAATTAGTAAATCTATAAGTCCACATGTAATATATAAAATGAATACTGTGATATCTGTATATGAAATTAACTATGAAACACTTTTTTTTATAAAAAAAACGGTTAGAACGTAGTGTGTAATCTTTATTAGGTGGAAAGAATGATGCTGACGGTTCACCTGACCTAAATTGATACTCTTAGTCTAAGTGGGAATGCGAACTAGTGAGAGGCACGCTTGTCTAGACAAAGCCTACGCTAACGTTAAAAATCTGAGACAAAAATCTATTATAGGAACGTTAGAAAAACATACGGGAATATTTCAAACATCTAATCAACCAGTATTCTTATAACTAGTCTAAATTATACAATAGATATAATTATTGAATATATTTCTGTGAATTAATATCATATTTCTTTTTTATGATTTCGCAGAATTTTTATAAGTGCATTTGAATTTTTCGATGTTGGTAATTTGTTTTGAATGGGCAAACACGCACACACATATATCTACATATAAGTGTATGTCTAATATTACAATTCATCTTCTACTTCTAAATTAAAACGAAGAATCTGAATTTAAAACTCTTCATTAATTTACTGCGCCTATTTATTAACGCTACAAAGGAACTAAATGTTCAGCCACAAAGAACAGATCTAAGAGAAATAATCGAACGGATCTTACAAGCAGATAGTCTAAAACAAAAGAATATTTTCTAGTATATTATCAAAATTATAGGCAGCTGGTAATAAGGTAGGACAATGCTAAATATAGGGTTGTGTATTAATGTAAATTTATTAAATTTTATCTTCGGTGAAGCTCAATTATTTTAAGTATTATTTGCTTATTTTAAAAGTAACGTATCAAAAATCTTTTTAAATTATTATGCCATCATAATTTATATTTTTTGGGATTCTCTATTGTAATCCGATTCAAAACTTGAACAAACATTGCAATTTGAATGGAAAACTTCAGTTCAAATTTTTCATGTGGCAACCCTAGCCGATACTTACTCGGCTGTGCTTTATTTTAATGACTCCGTCCTCAGCCTATATTGCATTTTATGAAGAGAACATTGTCTTAAACGTGGTATTGTTGAGTTGAGTAAGACACCATTACGTCTATAGTTAAATTTTTGGAGCTTTGTGTCGGGTTTGTATCTCGTAATGGTAATTAGCTGTTGCTACTTTGTATGCTGAAAAGGTGTTTCTGAATGTTATAAGTGACGTTGATGTAAATGTATACGTATTCCACGTTTTTGCGGTAATATTTTGGCGTATTCATCTACATATTAATACAACTTCTGAATGGTGAAATAAATACATATAAATAGATTTACAACATTGAATATATCATGTGGTCAGACTTCGCTTATCAATTTATCCTCAGGCTGGTCCTTTTAATGCACGTCATATTAAACATTAATTTGTTAATATCTGTCATAAGCATTCTTTCATATACCTTGCTAAGGTGTATAAAAGATTTTATTATTTTTTATCATACGGTGGAACATATGGAGTATAAGCCGAGGCTTAGACATAGTCCTTTGTACAAAGAAATTCATTGGACCTGATCCTGACATCAAAGTAATTTTACACACAAGCTATTTGTAACATTTACAAAAGAGTTTTTAATTTCGAGCTATTCTCGACGTTTTGAAAATAAGACAGTGAAATATTGGTTGCTTTTTCGACTAGTATAAGCAAATTAAGAAGATTAAAATATGATTAACAAATATTAGCCAATTTTAAGTTCATTATAATAATATAAAGCTTTATTTAACGTATAAAATTCTCGTGCCACGGTGTTTGTAATTAAACTCTTCCGAAATGGCTCAACCAATTTTCGCGAAATGTTGTTTGCATATCTGCGAATCTGACAACATAAATTTTTTTAGCCCCCTAAATGTTAAGAGTGGTACACGCCTAAATTTTGTTTTGTTTTTATTTTTTATGATATAATATATAACAATAAATACAACCCCAAATTTTCATGCTTCTACAATAAAAATGAATGAAAATAATGTTGTAAAATGAAGTTTGCTGGGTCAGCTAGTTGTTTTATATAATATCACTTTACATCTACTTTCTAATGCAAGTAGACATAAAAATATCCTAAAAGTTAAAAACAAATATATATATATATACACAATTTTAAACTTTCTAAATGACTTACTAAAATATTGAACGCCCACCGTGTCACGATTCAACGTTCATAGATGGAAAGTTTCATCAGTAATATCTAATTACGTTTCCATCTATTATCTAGCTTACTGGCTTGAACTAAAGAATTATGTAAGACAATAGCCGTTCCTTTAATATTTCACGTTCTACAGTTCATATTACGCTCCCGATCAAAGGAGCTTTATTCTCGTCCGATTGAAAAATGTAGACCTTATTTGGTTTATGCCATAACACATTACACGTCTGTAATTAAAATCTGTACAGCGTTATGTAAATGTATTATTGATCTCGAGGAACACATGGAATATCCAATCAAATGGAAATAAATCCATTTGGTTTCACGTAGTCAGCGATAAGGGAAAGCTGACCAACGTATGGCGTTTGCGAGGATTAATATGAGTTACTGCGAACGCAATTTAAGTGGAAGGAAATTGTGGATATTATTGGTTTGCGTGAACGGTTATGGAATAACTAAACGTTTGCCAGAACATAGATTTTTTATTGCTTGGCTAATAATTTGTCGTGGCGAAATGCTCATTTTAAATATGAAGCTTGTTTCAGCTAGCTATTTAATCGCTATAGATTTTGATGTTTTTTCTAATTCCAAAATAAATTCCAAAATGCAACTTGGTTATCATTTTGCTTCTCTGATACATTAAAGACTAGTACACTATTCTAAGAACGTAATATTTTGATTTTTTTATGCGATAGGAAGGCAAACGAGAATACAGTTCACCTATACTAAGACGAATGCTGTCGCCCATGGACACCTCCAAGATCATTAGATTTATAAGATGCGTCGCCAACCTTAGGGTGTTAGCAATTAAAAACATTTGTCATTTTTAGTTGCGTTCTGCTGCCGGCCTTATTGTTTTATTATTTCGAATAACATATTCTGCCATTCAAATATTATGTCCAACAAAAAGTTAATGGCGTTTTTATAAAAAAATACTCTACAATTTTTAATCGGTCCATCCAATAGCAGCTGTGATATTTTATTTCCAACGATACCAAATTCAATAAATGAAATATTTTCGTAAAGATCTTTAAATAAGATAAAAGTGCTCTTGACGGTATTTAAATCAGATTAAGTATAGTATAGTCTTAAGAATATGTCTCGACACGGCCTTTCTATTTTCATTCACCTTAAAAGCTATGTGTGACATTGATGGGTCTATTCACCTTTTAAAGGAGTTCGCACAAATGATAAAATTTAATTTTTTTTTATCGTATTCTGAATTCAATTGCAACGAGCGCAATAGTTTTATAAGGCTTAAAATATGATTTTGAATCTATACAACTCGGTAACTAGAAAACATATTACTCCCACTTAAAAGTCTAGCGATTCCAAAATCTCTGGTTATGCATTACTTACCATCTAATGAATCAATCTTATGTGTCATTAGTCCTTATTTGTTAAAATAAAAATATCAGAAGACAACTCTTAAATTACACACATACACACGTGTGTGTGTGTGTGTGTAAAAATATTATAATCCTTCTTGTAGGGGTACGCTGAGACTGCGGCTTTCCACATGCTACGATCCTGATAAACTCTTATAGCGTTCTCTACTCACATTAATACTTTCATACACAAACACACATACATTGAACACATTTTTGACGATTCCTTTCCATAGGCCGTACGTCGTTGATTTAGTACCTATAGTCCGTCTACGTCGATCACCTCGGACTTTATCGTTCACACTCGTCTTATATAACTTAGTCATCCTGCTTTTAAACATACATTAAATGACTCAAATAACTAAACTGGGTGCCGATTTTGTAAATGTCCTTGATAGAGGTGGTATTCTAAATTTAATAGACCTAGTTAAACTGCCTTTTTGGAATGATTTTCCAGACCGTTACTGACTCGTAACACAGCTATTGACGCGCAAGCCGATATGGCATACCACAGATAATAATAGTGATGTTGAATTAAGAGGCTCTTGATAAACAGTTTACAGACACCTGGATTCAAAGTTGACAGATCTGACTTGGGCGGAAAATTCTCTATAGCATATACAGTCACAATACTGACTGCTAATCAACGGACATTCGACTTAAGTACAAGATGGTTGTTTTGAGGCAAGACTTCGTAATACACTTTATACATTTTACAAAATTCTTAATGTTGTATTTAAATAGAATTTTTTAGAGATGATTCTACGTCATCGTTAGTAAATTAATCGTGTCTAAGGTAAGCTTTGGTCATTGTATTTGAGATCAGCAGAAATTAGTGTAAAACTTATGATCCCTTGATGCTCATTTAAGTTAATGAGAATTATAATAATAATTGTTGATGAGCAAAGTTTCAGTCTAGACGCGATGTTAACAACGGAAAGATACTTAATGAGTAGGTACTATGAAGAGAAATGAAAATAACAGATCACACCCTTATTTGTATATGTCTATTAAATACAAAGTAAACACTTTGTCTTCTTATTCACAGCACTGCTAAAAATTATTTCGAAAAGCTTTTTGGACCAAAAAGCTCTGTAAAAATATACTTTATTAGTTGTATATAGATGAGTTAATGTTTACTTACTGGTATTTCAATCACATGATATTATTATCCAATGTAGAGCTTTCGACTAGTTTGTCTTTACTTCTACCATTTGGAAATTCATAGACTGAAATCAACACGCGGACTACTCGACCTTTTTTATATTATAGGGGGGCAAACAAGAGTACGGCAGGTGATTACCATCGCTCATGGACATCAGCAAGACCAGGTGTCTTGGAGACGCGTTCCCGGCCCTTCAAAAAGGAATTGGCTCGTTTCTTGAAAGCCAAAATTTTGCAGCGAGTCAGTTAAACCTCCGGCGAAAACTAATTTTACAGAGTGGTTATGGAACGCCAGGCGTCGAGATAGTTAAGATGGAACTTCAGATTTCGTCTCAATGACCTGTGATGAAAATGATGATTGCCGAAATTTATAAAAGGATATGTAAAACTAGAAAGTTAACTATGCGTACGAATAACATGCTTATTAACAAATTAGAAATAAACATGCGAGTCCAGCATGCATCACGTCTTCTACGATTCATCAGTTTTATGTGACTGTTAGACGAAAATATACTTAATCAAAAATCATTTTGTTATATATTTTTGATAATTATAATATAAAATATAATATTTGATAATATTGTAATATTTCATAAAAGCTGACGTTACCCTATAAAAAAAAACATATTCTTAATGAAGAGACACGCATTTGTATCATAAGTTACCAGAACAGTTGACCGCTTATGCAGTTAAACGCTTAGAGCCTAAATTCTGCCCTAACAATGCTTGATGATGAAACAATCAATAGATGCAATTACGTTGCTCTGTATGTTGATATATCGCTTAACCTGTTGTATGATTACAGGCAATGTACTGCGTTCGCATTCAAATTATTTCAGATTCGCATCCTATTAAATCTGAATCACGTTTGTTGACAATATGCAGCCTGTTTTTGTTTTCTGATAGCTTTGTATTGTCTATAGTGTATTTACATTGATCAAGTTTATATTGTGTTGAGATTCTTAATAAGCCTTTTTTCACAGGTATAGAATAAAAGTCAGTAATAGTGTAGTAAATCTATTTCTGATGAATAGGAATACTACGATAGGATATTTGTAATGGATAGAAATACGTTTTTGAATGTAAATTAAAATATTTCATTTCTTGTACAGGAGCTGTTGATTAACAATGTATGCCAGTAAATTTAAGAATGCTAATAAAAAACATAGTGTTTATACATCATTTAATAATATTAATATTTTAATATTACATTTGTTTAAATAAAACGAACTACGTAATTATAAGGTACATTTATGCCAATATTATAAAAAAAGGTTTTATTGTTTTTTTGTTTGTTTGTTTGCTTTCAATAGGCTCCAAAACTACTTGACCGATTTGAAAATTCTTTCCCTGTTTGGAAGCTACACTATCTCCGGTGTACATAGGCTATATTATATTTTACAACAAATTGGGATTTTTACTTAAAGTCCAATAATGTAAAAATCGAAATAAACGCGATCGAAGCCGCTGACAGAAGCTAGTTTATAATATTAACGGTACATTCTACGTTATAAAATATAGCGTCGCGTTGGTACGAAATAAAATATTTGGGGAATGTCGCTACCAATCTTAATGAGAGCCAAAAATACGTCGCAAAATATAAAGACAAAAACCGGGAGAAGATTTTCATTTCATCATATCGTTCATATTAACTTAGAGAGGTAAATATGCACGCAATTCTCATCCATTCCGTTCCTAATGACTTTCACTGACACGGCGCAAAACCCCTCATTTTACACTTTGACGCGTTCACTTACGCCTATTTCTGTGACGATGACATTTTCCAATGGAAAAGAAAATAGGAATCTTTAAACATACATCTTCTTGCCTTAAGATAAAGTTTAAAATTGCATGCGATTATCCGAACCGTGGATTGACTTTGTCTATTCTTGGTCTTGAGAATAAAGAACGATTGAGCTGAATTTGATAGGGCACATCTCACTTTTTATCTATCAAAACTATACCTTAAATGGTAGACGGAAGATTGAAAAAGGGAGAAAAAGCTCACCGACATATTACAAAGACAATTTTTTGTACTTTAGCCGTCTGATCGTTTTGTCTATTGGTAATACGAGGCGCGTTTCACACCTTAAACAACAAAACAAAACAGGATCGTTCTTTTCCGACTTTTAAAAAAGGCCATGCAAAGCCGTATGAATTGTATTTACGTCATAATTCATTTTAGCGAATTTTAAGTCTGATGTCAAAATAATAAAAATCAAGTTCTTAAGGTTTACCCCAAAAAAGGTTTTTAATAGTATATTTCCAGTAATTACGCTCAGCTTAGATACCCAAGGGAACTTACAGTTTGAAAAGGTGAAATTGTCCATCATAAAATAATAATGAAGCTCGTCATAAATGCCTACGCTGACCAACTACTAACGTGAGCTGTCGCATGCCAGCCATTCCTTGTCCGAGTATGAAATATAGAGTTAGACGCAGCGTCTATGCGACCTGAACTGACTACCAACATTATATGAGAAATTCTGAAAGTTCGAGACGTATTTATACAAAGAATTCAAAGCAAGCATTCGGAAAATTCTAGAACAATTTAAATTTTTAATAGTCAAGGTACAGGCAGAAGGGAAATTAGTTGGAAAGCGAACTTTGACTACGTTCTTTGAAAAATGTAAATGGTTACTGAAATAAGTGAATATTTAAATGATACTTTTTAATATGAACGAAAGAGTATCGGTTGAACAATAAATTATAAGTATATACAATTGGCTAAAATAATTGGAGGGTAAAAATTTGTGTTTGTTGAAATAATTTATGTCTGTATAAATACAATTAATAATTCAGTAAATTAAAACATATTTTATACATGGCAAAACAAGTTAGACAAAAAGAAATATTATGTTTTATAATCATATTACAATAAACCACTGGGCCAATTATTATGAGTTTTAGTACAGAGATGAATGCGTTAATGAAGATGTTTATGCCGGAAGCGGGATAAATTATAAACTAATTTAATTAAAGCGCTTTATGTACGAACAAAAATATATATTTTAATGAAGATTCTTTATATTTATGGATTAAGGTGATTATTTATTATCACGTAGACCTCACTTCCTGAACTATAAAAATCTGGTTGGTAAGTATCGATTTCACTGAGTAATGGCCTAATTCCAACCCCACGGCGAAGGTAACAAGCTAAGGTATTCGTGGTTTGTCATAGACGACACCCCTCAAAACACTTTTTCTACATGATTTTTCACTTTGCCGAGATGATCTGAGGTTCGGTGAATGGGAAAACTTTAGAAATTTTGTGTGCAGATAACGATTTGGGGAGTAGTTACCCTTTTCTATCCCGGCTACAATAGTTTGCATATATATTGCTGTTAATAAAAGTATTACACTACGAAACACTCACACTATATGAGGATTAATGTACGAACGATATAATATAATAAATAACAATAATTCTATATATCATAATTGTAATTTTTAAGTAATTTTTTCTATACTTCTCAGAAAGATATATCCAATCAATAACTTGTGTGTTGAAATAAAAGATTTAGTTACAAATTTACAAAGTAATTTTACAAAACGACATTGCCACGGTTTACGTTACGTTTAAATAATCATAACCTAAACGGGACAGTTGTAACAGATAAACGATTGATATTAAAAAATATTTAATAAAAAATAATTGCTTATTTTGTATTCTATACCTCAAGCTTTTTAGTAACTGTCAATATGCTTATCTAGGCATATTACGGCTCAAATCTTTTCATAGAATTAACCAGTGAAATATTTTTGATAATAAAAAAAAACCAGAGAATATATAACAATATTTTAGAGAAACTTTCCGTGATTTGACCTTAAATATTGTCATTTTCCGTATAATTTATATACTCCGTGTTATTTATACCGCGATCCCTAGTAGTCATTTGTTGAAATATAGCATCGTTTATGCGAACAGTGTGAAATAAGGTTTTACCAAAATGTCGTAACTTGGGAATATAAAGTATAGTTACAACCGCAATCAATACATGTCTTTAGATAATAACGTCATTAAAGATATGTCTGAGATTTTATTTGCTGGCCCTAATTTTTCTTGTTAATTTTTAGTGATTTCCGCGTGCGTAGGTTATAATATTCCTGAGATTCATCAGAGTCTAATCAACGACTTAGGTATACAGGTAAAATCATTCAAGTTGAATTAAATCCAGCTTTCGGCCTAAATAACAAGAAGAAATTTAAACACAATATTACTTGCTCAATACTTGATTTTGAGTTTTAATTGATTTCATTGTTAAATAGTTTATTTGTGACATACCAGTTATATATTATCTTAATTACGACTTCTGCACAAATTTTAAATAAAAAATGGTTACATGACGTAAAAAAATATGTGTAGAAAAAGACACATACAACTTTATTCTCTGTATATAGTATTATACTATTATAAAGCTGTCGTTTATTCTACTTGTGCCCAGTGTAAAGTATGAAACTGATTACTCCTATTGATAACATAGTTTAGCTTAAAGCTAGATAAACGAACAATACCATCGAATCGTATTCCATTGTTTCACTTTGTCCGGAATATGAAACTACAATCTGGATAAACACAGGTATCACGGTGGATAAACGAAGCAAGACAATCAATCCTAGTGCATACCAGTGCCCGTCTGCATATCTGAATGCCTAAGTTTCGTTATGCAAACAATTTCATCGCTATAGAAATTGAAACATAAAATCTATGGAATTCTGTAATGGCTGCGTAACGTGTCAATGTATTGAATTTCATGGGTGATTAATGAGATTATTCGAATTTTCGGAACCATTGAGGGGTAAGGGGCTTAATTGTGGATAAGAACAATGGGTCGTCTTTGATTTGAACTAGTACATTGTATTTTAGGTGTCTTTGTTTTATTTCTGTTTTAGAGGTTTACTGATATTCGAATGATCGAAATAAAACGAGCAGACCCAGAGAACGTAAATAAAGTAAAGATTAAGTATATCATCTAAAATCGAATGAACCTCAAGGCGTCTATTGATAACTCTTATAAAAATTACGGAGAAATTATTTAATTTAATGGTGCGCTATCATATCAATACTTTGTAATATTATAAACGCAATGGTTATTCAGTATGAATGTTTGGTACTCTTACGCGCTAAAGCTGAACGGGTTTTAATGAAACTTCACAGAAATATTGCTCATAAATACATCAGAAAAACATATAGTAAAAGTTAGAAGAGATTGTGACACGGGCGAAACCGCGGGGCACTACTAGATTTTTATATATTTGTCTGTAACGATTCCTGATACAGGTAATTTCTGCCCACACAAATGCTAGATACCTACCACTTTTATCTTAGCGAATGATATAATATAATTTTGTTTCGTGCATTTATGGAGTATATTTAGACACACGGGTTCCACATTTAGCATAACGCTGTCAGCAACACATCCGCTTATTATCATACTAATGGGCATGTGGCTGCTCACATTAAAAGCTCATCCACTCGTTTGGCCCCCAGGGTTTTCATTTCCCGTTTTTCAGACCACGTTCTAATGAATTAGAGGTTATAATAGATGATAATGAATGAACAGACTGTAGTAGTAATGTACGCCTTGAGATTTTACAATTTCATTAATAAAAGTGAGGAAATTCGTTTATGATTTACGTAAATTTCAATAACCATATAAATATTATAAAAATTTAAAATAGTGCCTAAAGTAAGGTGATTATATACTCATTATACAGTCTATGAATTTTCGAGTAGTTAAAATTGAGAAGTTTTTGACAATTTTAGATTTTTTTTTACTATTGGAGGGCAAATGAGCAAACAGCCTGTGTTTACCGTCGCCAATGGATGTCAGTAAGGGGGTTTGGAGACGCTTTACCGGCCTTTTAATAATGTTAACGCTCTTTTCTTGAAAGTCACCAAGTCGTAACGGTTCGGAAAAACCTCCAACGAAAGCATGACAACGAAATGTCTCAAAAAAACAAAATTAATATAAATTATACAATAAATAAAAATTATGGTAAATCATGAAATAGCGTTATCTGCTGTTTCTTTCGTAAATTAAATAAGATTTGTATGAATAAAATTATCATGTATTACAATGGGGTGTGAAAATCTAATAATATAATGTTGTGCTATTCAAAGGAAGTACTGAAAAGGAATAGTAATACTTCGGTACATTATGGATTTAAGCTTCGTATTTTTAAGGCGACAATACGTGATCGGCATTTCTGGAGAACCATTGTTCAATTTCAAACTCTTACAGACTTCGTTTTTTCTGATTGTTTTGTTTGAGTTCCTAGAAAAAAAATGACTAATAAAATCAGTTGGGACTTACGAAAGTAATAAAACAGAAGGGATTTTATAATGCAGACTAAGCCATTTGCTAAACCCAAACGTAAGTTACGTGAAACGCAATTATTTATTTTGTTTTAATTCCCCGTAATGGTTCGAATTACACGTACCGGCGTTAAATTTTCGGTTAGAATGAATGTAAAATATGTTAAAGGGGCCACAGCGGGTGCCAAAATGAAAACGAATAAATTGCAATTTCGCTTAAACGCATGTAACAGCAAAAATTCTATTTTGTCTCGTTTTATAATTATAAACATGAGTTTCTTGTTTTTTATGACTTACTTGATGGTAAGTTAACACTTAGATTAGATAAACAAAATTATATCAATAATTATTATAATGTTACTATTAATCTAATAACAATTATTACAATGTTTGTTCCCATGCTCCTGTGAAAGAGCTCGACCGATTCTTATGGAATTTTGTATGCATATTCAGTAGGTCTAAGAAGCGGCTACAATCTTTTTTTAATCCCCCTAAATGTTAAGGGTGGTCCATCTCTAAAACTTTTTTGAAATTTTTGGACATTTTCTTTTGTTTATATTTTTTTATAATACAGTATTAATAAAATACAACCCTAAATTTCCAAGCATATTTATGTGGCAAATCAACGTTTGCTGGGTCAGCTAGTCTAATTATAAAATAAAATAAGGCCAGCAACAGAACGTCACTAAAGATGACAAATTATGTAATTTACCTTAAATCTTAAGGTTGGAAACGCGACTTCTAGATCTACTGAACTTGACGGTGTCCATGGACAACAGGAATCGCTTAATAGGTGAGCTGTATGCTCGTTTGCTTATCTTATAAAAAAACTATATTTGCATCCCGATATTTATAGGTAAGTAAAACTTTGGTTAAAAAAATATAATCTAATAAAAAATATCTTAAATAACTGAATAAATGTAATTTAAGTTATGCGAATGCGAAAGAAATAGAATTATAAAATTACTGCTTTAGATAATACAGAAGGTTTAAAAGAAATAACGATCGTTTAAAGATATGGAGTGAGGTGAACACGAAGCTTTTTAATATGAAATCATTAAATGGATTAGTAAATAATATAAAGAAAGTAGAATATTTAAATGTATATTACAAATTGACTATTTTCCGGCGAAAAATCCACGTTGATTGCTTAAAAAAATATCGTTCACCATTTCCAGCTATTTTAAAATCCTGAACGAGATTAGATCTTGAACGCATGATCCTCTCGATCGACGGTTAATCTTTATTTGATTTCAATTAACGACTACCCTCAGAACTGATCGGGTAGACGGACACGGTGTTATTCTTAGCCACTTTGCGGTTCAACTGATTGAATTGAGATTCAATTAAACTGATTTTTTATACGTTGTATATTAGATATTTTTATTATTGTAATGTGTAAAAAATATCGTGAACTATCATCGATATATATATATATCGGTCCGTTACAGTTTCACACTTGACGACTTTATATGTACATAATGATGTTTAAATAATAGTTATTTAAGTTACTCCTCATAATATTAGCTATGTGGCAGTGAGTCCCGTAAAAGCAGGTGGCCCCGTTATTAAATTATTTAATAGGTTATATGTCTCTTACTAGTGCCACATATAATATATGCATTTAAAACAACTCTAATTCCTTGATATAGAAAGAGAGATATTAAGTAGTATTTAAAAAAATATTTTATTATATTAAAATACTTATTTTTTTTTCAATGAAGAATATTAAGTGACTCATAAATTTAATTTATATTTGGTTTTATAAAATATATTTATATCTATGGATCATTTATTACGACAAGTATACTTAACGAAATGCAAATCGTCAATACAAAGTTCATATTGCTATGAAACAAACAACATTCTCAAAGTGCTGCCTTGGTCCGTGCCGAAACTG
>JAOSYY010000002.1:8429283-8444053 GCA_025727935.1 Hebomoia glaucippe
TTTAAAAATGTGACTTTTTTACAGTCAGGATCGAATTTTTTTCTGTCCCATCATCAAAGGTGTCATAACTACTATCACCCGTTTTCGTATTCGGGAGTAGTCTTCAAACACTGTATATTAATAAATTTTATAGGTGGCATAGAGTTCTATTAGTTATAAATTTGTTATGATGTATTTCATATATACATACATATACGTTTAATCACGCCTTTTTCCTGTTGGGATAGGTAGAGATTACGGCTTTCCACCTTCTACGGTCCTGACAGATTCCTTTATTTTACTTTGTATTCCTTTACTTATATTGGTATGTATTAATTCCATAGAGACGAAATAAAAATAGTACTATAAATAAAGTAGTAATTGGTCAAGTACAGCCAAGCCAGTATTTTAAATATCTCTATTTACGTTTGGTGTAGATGTTATAAGGAAATGTCCATACTCACCTTTTCACACCCACCCCGAATCAGTAAACGTGTTCTGATTGTACGGAACACAATTACTGATAACGATGTAGAACAATGGTTAGTTTGAAGTAAATTCAACCACTGACAAACAATACGCTTTTATGTTTTGCCGCAAAATTTAGTTTTGATTGAAATTCAACTTACAATTGTGTATCAGTAAGAGATCTTTATATGATATATTAATAATATACATTTTTACAACAAGCCTTTGGCAAGAATTATGAGTATCATTTTTTTTAATGAATGATATATCTATTATCACAACAGTTCCATGAGATGAACTTTTAGTATAATTTATGTTACCTACATTTTTCAATTAGACACTAAATGAGTCGAATATTTCAAATTTAGAACGGAAAGTTCAGTAGTAGTAAATTATTTAAGTGTTAAGACATTTACATCTATACTACTTAATTTAACAGTATAATGTACACATTTTTAAGTGTATATAATTAAATACCTGCCCTAATTTTTATCATAAAGAATAAAATAGTGCCTTGCACATTTTATATTGTCAGAATACAAACAAGCGAGGGGCGTTTATTAGTTCCGCACACATGCACCATATACAGCTACTGTTGGTTTAGCAACACCGACCGAGTGCAATGGTCTTTATTTGAATCGCAAAATATAATTGAGATATATTTTGTTTTCGAAATATTCACGAATATATAACATAGCGCAAGTTCTTTGTTTTTGCCGGTGCAAAACAGGTATTTTATAAGTGGTCGGTGTCTGTTTTGAGGCATTTATTTGAAAGACGTAATCGAGATGGTTCGTAGCTGTAATTCGTGAACATCTGCTCTGATATTTAACTATTTTTAATAAAATTATTAGTGAGTATGACAATTCAATTATGAATATTAATTAAGTAAAGAGCCATATGTTTCCCGTTCATATGAAGTTATTGTAATACTTATAATCAATATTTGTATTGAAGCAAGTGTTTCACATATTAATATCATATCTGAATTTAGTAACTGTCGAAGCCGAATGTTGCTAGATAGAGGTAGCCAGCAGGGTTGCAAGTGAATATGTCCGCTACAGCAAGTGAAACTTCGGGTTAATAATATCTTGTTAAATATCCTTAAACTTGATTACAAAATGGCGTAATAAATAACGTGCTTTAATCCAAATGAAGCGTTCATCCTTTATACACTTGTAATTATTTACCGTAGAAGAAGAATCATTTAAAAGGTCTCAAACTGGTGTTCAATACAACAAAATGACTATTCGACAAAGACGTAGTGCAGCCATCAATATAAGTACGATGTTTCGAATGGGGTCGGCCACATTAGTAGTAGATTAATATACTCCTATTGGTCTATCCCTAGCGAGGAAAGTATTTTGGTACACGCATTACCTACTTTGTTTTATTCACTCCATAGAATTCAGGCGACTGATTTCGGCAGATAAATGTTTTGTATGATGCGTAGTTATTTGTGGTGGCTTGCGGATGATTGGAGATGAAAATGTTTTTCCTTATATTTAGAAGAGGAAAGGTAGTGTTTGAAAATTATTGTCAGATAGTTATAGAAATTTCATTTTAAACGCTTTTTCTTTTAGTGATTTAAGAATAACGTAGAATTATTATTTTATTATGGAGTGTTAATGTTTGTAAATAAAAAAATCGTTATGTAACTGCGATGTGTATCTAATGATTTTAGCAATTCATAGTATTGACGTTATAATATAAAAGTATCTGTGATATGAAGTGAGGTTGAATTTCATGTACAATTAAAAACTACAAAGAAACGCCCAGGTGCTATAACTAAGTCTACGATCGAGTTGTTCCACGTCACTTTACTCAACCCTAAAGCGGCATACGTTTTCATGTTTAAACCTTTTTATCTTCGACTAAGCCGTCAATAATGATGCTCAGAGCTAGAGCCACACTTTCATTAAGTTTTGTACTCGACAAGCGTCGTATTAAATCCACAACCCTTAACTGTATGACAAGGATAACAAATATAATCTCGTCTTAAAGTGAAAGGGACAGAAGACGCCTGTACTTGATCCGATTTATCATGCACGGCACTTATTAAAGCAACCAACATGCGTGTTACTTCAAACTTTAAAGTAGGTGTGTATTTAAAGACATAGAAGTCTTGGAGTCGACCGTTTGTATTGTAATATAATTGTAGCATCAATTTTGTGTTCCTATAGACAAATCCTAGATTATGTTTTTAGAAACTACTTGATTTGCTTTTTATTTTTCAATCACTGTTGTTTATATTAAAAATAAATCTAAAACGCACTCAATAGTTTAGCTAATATTTACTGTAATTTTGTAATTAAATTTGCATTCACGTACTGATTATGCAATGTAAACATAATTAACAAAACAGTATTATACAAACACCGGCGGCTCGACGCCGTTCAATGTCCAACAGATTGTAGTTTCTATTCATATGTAGATGCAACAAAAAATCCAATAAACAAGATATAGGGAACACGTATCCCCTACAGTCATTATTGAAAAGAATGTTAACGTTACAGTCGGCTTATCCTGGGGTCGACTTACCAAAAGAGTTACACTAACGAATGGCACCCCCATCGCGAATCAAGCCACTCTCTCGTTATGCTTGACACTCCAATTCGGCTTAAATTTTGTTAGAAATTTAAATTTACTGAGTGCAGATTTCTAACGTAGCCAAGTTTTTGAAGGATTTCATATCGTAGTTAATGAAAACGTCCATCTACATGACAAAGATGGAAATGTGGTTCCAAAAACTTTCTAAAACTTGATAGCCCTGGAATAGTGATAACTGTATTTATTAACTGTTATATAATTCTCATTCTGAAAACAATGAATATTACAATCGATAGATATTTCAGGAAGTTCTTAAGTTCATGAATAATGTTGGTTTAACTATGGACTTAAAAATTCTCTGCAAGTTATTGTCTTGTTGTAGACAGCAGTTAACAAAATTGAGAAAATTACATAAAATTTATACACTTGTCCACCAGCACAAAAAATACGTGTTTTCTACAGCCTCTTACATTTCAATAGAAAAAACTTATTGGGTAAGTATTCCTTGTACTCGTACATGAATGTTGATACGCGGAGATTTAGAAATTGAATGTTATCGCGAACGGACGATAATCTCGTCATCAGGTATGCGAAGTATTCACATATTAGCTCGACGAAGCTCCCGTTTTTCCACTTCCATGCGGCTTAGCACGACTTCAGAGAGGATTCATATTGCCGCAACGAATGCGTTTGTTTTGTTCAAATTTATTTTATCAAGTAAACGGTGGACTTCCGCCCACTGATCCGGACGTAACGCGCAGTAATGCGGGCGCGACTACACCACGTTATATTTGTTGCTGACTAATGAGTGAAGTTATTTGCTTAATTATTTTCACGAGTTTAACGCTTAGTGAACATTTAAATACGTATTGCGGACTTAATTGAATATAAAGCATCGATACGGGATAAATTATAAATAAACTCGGACCGTGATTACGCGTATTTTGTGAAATAAAATTGTTTGTGCAAATTTTGTACTACTGATATTGGTTTCCCATAGTACATTGCTATTTAAAAGCAATCCGTCTTTTTATTTTCATTCGTTGACATAAATGTGACGAAAACTCGCCAACTATTCGTTAACTTCCCATATTACTGCTTGCAGTTGAATTTTAACGAATCATTGCACTTTTAATTCATTAAAACGAGGGAAAAGAAAAATCGTTGTTGACGAAATTAATGGGAAGACAAAATAGTTGTCGCCGGGTGCCGGTGTATAAATCGCAGAATCACGCACCACGTTTCACTAAAAGCGTTGATGAGAGCACCCCAATGATTAATCGTGTTTTCATTAGCGTCGCATACAAAATGACATAGTTATGAAACGCCAGTTCAATCAACTCGGTTTCAATAACAATTTTTCATTCTCGACACACTAATTAAGTGCTTTTCATAAATATTCCCGAAGAATATCAAATAACGTTTCAAAATTCGACTCTAAGCTTGGCGTATAGAGATAAAAATTTGTAGAGGATTAAGATCGCGTAGAGCGGACTTGAAAGCGACATCTTTAGTAACAAGTGTAAATTATTTTCCCCAATCGTTGTACCTGGTGCCCCGAGGGATATTTCAAGGGTGAATAAGCTCGCATAATGGCAAAGGGTACAATATTTTAAATTTCAATCGCTGCGAGCGGTCCACCCGCTCCCTGGAGTGAGAAAGAACAAAGAATCCATTTGGTGACTTTTGCTAAGTGTTATAATAACGGATTATATATTAATTTATATAAAATATTGTTTTCCGATTGAAGCAATTTCTCATCGAGAGTAATGATAGTCGTAAAAGAAAACAACTGTCCCTTTAACAAAAGCTAATAAATGAAATACATATTCAGATTTTGTATAATGAAATCTGCGTGAAACGTGAAAATTCGACAATTGAAAATCAAGCTATTAATTTTTATATACAAATAACCTTTAATAATTAAAATTATCTCTGCCCAATTACGTTGATAAAAATATAAAACGCAATAAAAGAAAAAATATTGCTTCCAATTTTTCGAATTTATATTAATTGTCACTTTTATCTGAGCTTTTATATCCTAAGCGTCTCCCCTTCGAACATTAAGTTTTTATTCCGAGATTAATTTTCTGAATTGTTATCGCCTCTCACGATTGCCGACGAATTTGTTACGGAGGAGTACACCTTTTCAGTCAAATTGCAAATTTTATGCGGCGCAACGATAAAGGACCTATAATCATTATTATAAGTCATAACTTCGATTGAAATTCGGTCACATTTTCAGAGGCTCTTATCGCATGGCTGCAGTCGGTGTGAAAAATACCTTTCGTTGAATTCGCGAATCGCACGAAAGTCGACACTTCCAATCCATTTACGTTTAATGCTACAACAATTGTGTTCAGTATTATCATACAATAATTTAATTCTTTTAACAGCGAAATTTATTTGTTTTTAATGAATTAAAGTGACATCAGGAGTTCACTGTTTTACGAGGAACTATGTTATTGTTGTTTTACAAGAACTGTTAGTAGATGGATTAAGGACCATATGAAATGCTAAAGTTTTGAAAATTATTACTGTTATTATTAATGTAATACTAGCTTCTGCCAGCGGCTTCGCTCACGTTAAGTTCTTTTTTTACACCTCGGGTTACATTATTGGACTTTTAGTAAGTATCCGTAATCTTTTCGAAAATATATTATAGCCTATAGCCTTCCTCGACAAATGTACTAGCCAACACTGAAAAAATTCCAAACCAGACCAATGGTTCCTGAGATTAACGCGTTTAAACAAACAAAGTAACTGTTCAGCTTTATAATGTTATAGTAGAGATAACTAAACTTATATTGTAAAAATCATTTTAATCATATATCCACATAAAAATTTGGGAAACTTTCGCATAATTAAATCAAAGTCAGTAAATTCTGTAGCAGGAATTGAATTAAGGGAACGAAAACATGGAATAAACCTTTCATTTCTCGCTTTGTCAGACGAAAGGACGAAATATTGTAATAAATAGAATAAAATCGCATTTAACGAAACAAAGCATCCGTAATTCTCTTTAGAAGATCTCGTTAGAGTCTTAATGAATCTATTGAGATTTCACGGAGCGAGTCAGCAGGGAGGGTAGGTTCTACTAATAATTTGTGTTGAACGTCGTGGTATCAGTACAACGAGCCATTGAGCAAAACCTAATGCTATTTTGACCTAAGTTGGAACTTGGAAGCATCGAGACGATATTAAATATTGCTTTTAGATTTGGTGAATGCATTGTTCTGCTTATAAATCCAGCTTACAATTGTCATCTACATTTCAATCGATGGAAGTTTTAAAATTATTAATTTTATAATAATTTCACTGTTTTTATTTGATACTGACTCATTTAAAATGCAGTTTGAAAAAGTTATAATTGTGTAAATTGCCTAAATTTATACATAGGAATATGAGTACTACATATACCTAGGTATGAAAGTAATTGTAACATTATCAAAGACACATTTTATTATGTACAAATTGAAGCAGTCTTATCGATTGCTTAAAAAAGAGATGATAAAAGATTATCTTTCAAAGAGAAAGTTGAATAAGAAAGAACATTATTAGGTAACTTAGAAATATACACAGAACATATTCGACCTCAGTGTAATGAAATTGTAATCCAATTAAAAAAAATACCTTATTAACTCAGTGTTAAACGATTTGTAGTTGGCTTTAGACGATCTGGGTTTGAATATAGAGAAAATAATATAAACATTAAGTATATTTTTATAAGGTAAACCATATTAGCGAGTAAATTAAACTTATAAACAAAAAACTCGACTATGTCTGGACCATGCCCTACAAGGGTTCACAATTCATCATTTTGTTATATTATAAATACAAATAGATATGAACTTAATGGATTATATATACGAATAAAAATTCACAATATATTTCATAGGAACTCTCGGCAAATTAATGTTGTTAAAGCATGAATGAATTAATATATTTATGTCGGGTAGAGCGGTACTAGTGTCGCGGTGTCTCAGCAACTAATTGCATTTAGAGCGATAGAGCGCTGAAGCAAGCGATGCTAATGGACGGTATTAATTATCGCTGGCGTCTCATCAAATCTGCAAAATATCCATTTACGATGCTTAAAATTGTGAACGCTCTTTAACTTGACGTCTCTGTAAGAAAAAATAATTTTACGAGACATAAAATGAACGTTAAGTTATAATGGAAATTTTACGCTTGCAATTAAATTTTATAGTTGATTTGAATAAAAATAAATTTTATAATGCATTTTTTTTTTAATTTATTTATTGGTACAGTTCATAGCTTTTCCTTATTGCGCTTGATTAAATAAAAATTCATCTACACGAATATAATTATAAATTATAAAATTCTTATAAATTTCTATTAAAATATTATGAAAACTCAAAGTAAAAGAGAAAAACTGTTACAATACATTGCTTAAAATTCTTCATTAAAATTGCAATTAATCAAACGGTAATATTTTATTTCAAAGTATTGATAACTGCGAGCCTTGTCTTCCAACTCATTGTATTTCAACTAGTGGGTAATCACCGCGCAGCGGGTGCCGTGCCAAGGGCTCCTTCGATTGGTAGAACTTTTAACATTGAGACGTTTATGAGCCATCTGCTATCGTTACAGCTGCACTCAGACACCATGTTACGACTTCTTTATTATTATACGATTCAACGATGCGAACTCAACTTTTCAATTTCAAATTTTGATTAGTTATGACAAATCTGGCAATCTGTACATATACCAACGTTTAAAAAACATTATTATAACATGACATAGATTACTTCTGTAGTAATCGCAATATATAACGTACACATACAAATATTTTTTTCATAAACAAATTTTTATACAAAATTGTCGTAGAGAAATTTTAATAATAGGTTTTTTTTTAAATGACTTAACCTCTTGGCTTTTAAAAGTTACCGGACATTATTTACGAGGATAATCTTAGACGTACACGAACTGCGATTTAAAATATTGCTGAATGTGAAACTCAATGTGGTATCTTATATTAAACTACTAAATAAATTCAGAGTAATTTGAAAGTTCTCATATTAATAGCAACTGAGGTTCAAGAATAGTCAGCCAGGCGTGCTTCAACCCTAATTCCAACGTTTAAGTGACGTTAAATAAAAGAAACATTCCCGACACTTGCCAGCTGACGCTCAAACTTTATCCGTTTCATAATAGCCTTTAATTATTCCGATGGCATTATTGTCACTTTAATTAAAAGGTACTGAGTTAAGGTATTGTGGATAAATTACTTAACTGAGAATTGTTAATTATTATGTCAATGTTAATATATAGATGGTAGATTAATAAATTTCTTTCTTATTGGATGTAATTAAGATATAATATGATATGATACGCATATTATTCGGATGTCCGAAATTTTATTATATTATACATTTCCTGGCTCGGACAACTGCTCTTAAGAGACAACTGCTATAGAAGTTTATTTGAGCCAATATTACTTGGAAAGTAAGAAGAGATAGATTTTAGAGGTTGCCAAATTTTAATAAATAACAAACGGTGATATTTATGAGCGAATTTTATTTTCTTATCTTATGATAGCGATGGAGCTTAAATAATGCTAATAAACCGTTAAAAAAAGGTTTATTTTAATCACGATCGATATTTTTTCCGTACCATCATCAAAGATAGTGCTATCAACTGTCTTCGTTTTCGGGAGCGATCCTCTAATATACAGGATATTACCTATCTATAAAAATTACTTGTTTCATGTGAAATACTGCTTCATACCTTCAAGATAATATAGTAAAAATGCTGTCGCTAATGTATTTTTTTTTTAAATAACCATTGACAATGATTGATAATATTTTACAAGCGGCAAATAAAAATTATTTCAAGTCATATGTAAATGCTACGCTATACTTCGTTAAGTTAATGTCAATATAAACGATAACGAAGGCTTTGAGTTTATACGCGAATGGTTTTTATATCCGAAAAATCGGAAAAGAATCTCGCAGTCTTTAGCTTTGAAAGAGCCCTTGTTGATCTGTTCTCTGTGAAAATATTTGAAACCGGTGCGCGGCGAGTTAGAGTGGGTTCATTCGATCGATGCACCTGATACACAGAATAAAGAAGAAGGAATCTTAAATAAAAACGTGCCACTTCTGTAATAAGAAGGACGTTATAATTGAAAGCGTTTTCAAGACACTGCGTGTACTAACTGTGTTTATAAATGTTATGTTTTATATTCACGTTTTACGTTTTGCACAAAATATATTATATTTATATTATTAATATCCTTTTACAAAAACACGTAGAAACACTAGAAAGTTTTTTGTGAAAGGTTTCTAACGGTTTGCATTTATTCTGTGCCTTAAAATCTCTTCGGATAAAAGTTCTCCAACAAATTCCGTAATAATTTCGAAGCAGTGAACCGCGTGACACGGAGCGACTTCAACAAACTTCGGCAGCTGCCAACTGGAGCCAATATGAAGCCTCACATTCTGAATATTGAAAAATTGCATGTCATAATCATTTTATTAAGTCCATTCACGATGCCAAAATGACAATTTTTGTCAAATATATGTGATATTATAAAAAATCTGACTACACTATTACAATCTAATCGTATACTTATCTCTACTAATAATATAAAGCTAAAGAGTTTGTTTGTTTGAACGCGCTATTCTCAGGAACCGCTGATCCGATTTCAAAAATTATTTCATTGTTGGATATTCCATTTATCGAGGAAAAATATATTATATTTAAAAAAAATAGGTATTCTTACTAAATGTCCAATAATGAACCCCAAAACGAGGTGTTCAAAACGAAACGAACGCGGGAGAAGCCGAATTTGAAGTAAACAACAAAACTTCAAAATTTCCATTTTTACTCGTAAAAATGCATGAACTGGTAAACTTTAAAATATCAGTAAATATATAGGAATAGAATAAGTAATGAGATTTTACAGTGATAAAAAACTCATTCCGACTTGGCTTCAAACACTGAACGCTACAACACCATTGGAAAATTTAATATCGTTTCAAATTGGTAAAATAATAAACAGTCATGTCAGTTACAGAAAATGCAATCACGCCGCTTATGGGTTTGTAATTAAATATTAAGCTCTACGCGATGGCTTACCTTCGTGCTATTGTTGATTTATTCTCTGAATTTCATTACATTTTGACACGTTAATAACGTATGCATATCCGATATGCTTAATAGAGATTACATTAATATGATACTTGTGACATGTTCTGAAATTTGTTTTCCTATGACCTACACTGTTATTTATATTGTACTAGCTGACCCAGCATACGTTTTACAACAAAAATTTTTATCCAAAAAAGAAACAATTAAGGGGTGAAGCTTAACATTTAAAAGGATGAAAAATAGATGTTGTCCGATTCGTAGACCTAACCGATACGCATACAAAACTTCACAAAAATTGGTCAAGCCATTTCAGATGAGTTTAATTATAAACACTGTGACACAAGAATTTTATATATTAGACTTTAATGGGTTACAGCAAAAATCACCAAAGCTTTTCGTAATTTTATGTTGGCATGTTTTTCGATTTTATTTACGAGTAGTTAGATCCACAGCTCAATTTATATTACGTTTGTCTTAATGCATAATAAATATTTTCTTAATTTCTAAGAATGACTTTGCAGCGTCCGAAATGTAATTTTTGTACTATTTAAGTTTCAAATAATACAAACCTCGATTAAAAATAAGCTCCTATATATAATATATATATAGTAGTATTGCTTAAAGCGTTTATAAAACGGATCATGGGACCAATTTATGGATTCACTTTTTAAAAGATCCGTAGGTCAAACTATTTTGAAAAAACTTTTTGAAATGTTAACAGTACAATGTAAAACAGTAATAAATAATTGTGTACTTATAAATTAGTTTTTTTTTTATATTACAACGTTTTTATTTCCTTAAAATTTGTGACTAACATCGTTAAAAGAACTGATTCCCATATGCTTTTCAGTATATGTTTAAATAGTAAAGGCATAATTAAACTCTCTTAAATCCCATAATAAATTTAAAGAACCCTATATGGTGCTGTCAAAGAAACGTTAACAACATATTAGTTTAAAATCCATACGCATAATTTTCCCCATTGTACGTTCCCCATATTTGCTTCAAGGTGAAATTTTCCTTTGAGTCTGCAAGTAAACCCTTTCATGTGCGACTGATAGAAATAAGATTTGTTTCGCTATAATTATCTGTAATTAAAGACAATAATTGTGCGCATGCTACGTGACTGGATATAACCTAATATTATACATTATAGAAATGGCCTTACTTTACGAATTATTTTCTTATAGGAATAGGTATTATTTAAAGGTGAGAGAGTTTAACCTTATACATAAACTAAAGTTCACTTGTAGCTGAATCAATATTTTATTCAAGCAAAAAATTGTATTTACGAATTTAAAAACAATCTATACTAGTAATATTGTAAAGCTGAAGAGTTTTGTTTGCTTGAAGATGTTAATCCGCTGGTCCAATTTGAAAACTTATTTCAGTGTTTAATAGTATATTTACCGAGGAAGCTTATAAGCTATATTATATTTTCAAAATAATTAGGGTACCTTATTAAAAATCCAATAATGTAACCCAAGATGTAAAAATCGAAATGAACGCGAGTGAAGCCACTGGCAAAAGCTGATGCAGTATATAATCATAGATGGAAAGGTCGCGAAGTACTATAAGCGTTCTATCTTCAATATATGAATTATCGAATGATAGAAAAATACGTAGGTATAAGTCAACGGGACGTCACGGGATATCAGATGCTGCGTAGTGAGCTTTATAGTCGCCTGTTTATGACTATAAAACATATAATAGATTCTCTTCTAAAACATAAACAAATTGTCATTTGGGTTTAAAGTCAAGTTTTAAGTTCTAGGCGATCATTGCTATTAATTAAATTGTATACATACGAGGAGGGGTCAAAAAGTAGTGGGAATGAGACAGAATTTAATGTCTTTTTATAACTTAATAATTTATTTTTCTACATAGTCTCTGAGTCTCTCTGCACACTGAGCCCAGCGTTATGCCAAGGTTTTAAGCCCCGTCAAATAAAATGTTTTGCCTGGTCCTGAAAAAAGCGGTTTTCTTTTCTCCTTCTCACTACTTTTTAATCCCTTCTCGTACATATATCTCTTGTGTACCCGGAAAAAACAGTACTTACTTATCTTAAGACAACTTCACTTGCCATCGACATCTGAAACAAAATATATAAATTTTTATTTTATGTCTCTTCATCAAAGTCAACCCGTGTAAATTCAATTTTCGTCTGGGACGTTTCTCCTTGGCCCGCTGATATAAAGGTATAGTAAAAATGCGTACTATTTCTTTGTCAAGTGACAAAAGTTGTTTATATTGAAGTAGTGTTATTTTTAGAATAAAATACATAATGATGTACATAAATATTATTAATGTGCATTCTTGGTGAATGAAGCTTCTGCCATCTGATTTAATAAATAATTAAATAGTACTGTTATTCTTTTAATTTACCTTAAAATAGGATAGAACTTTAATATTAAGCATTTATCTAAATAATAAAATTTCAATTTTAATATTTCCATATTATTTAATTTTCGCAATTAATTTTCCTACGTATTATTCCTCCTACTATTAAGCTACGTTAAAAGTGACTTTATTTTGAACTCCTCAATAACTTTAATAAGTTATTAGCCGGAACCAAAATTCAGAACATTATCCCAATCAAATATGATTACTTTTATCAATTTAAACATATAATACACATAATTCCCAAACACTTATCGTATGACAAATGGAAATATAAATGGCATGTCAAACGTAATCATGTCAGATGATTATCAGATAATTGTTCAGTATTCGTAGCGAGTTGTTTGTATGGCGTCTACTTGCCGCCCGCCCAAGCCGACCGCCCTATCCGCCTTCACGTGACGGTAATGTTGCTGCGGGAATAGAAAATAGTAATACGACCACTATTAAACAAATGCAAGGTAATTGTGCAGTTCTTTTACTGCCTGGCTTGTATGTAGTTTAATTGTATATTTGTAGAGGTGGGTAATAAAGACTACTGACCCAGTTTGTCTATTAATATTTTGTTACATAAAGCCTTATGATAGTATTCATGTTGCCATAAGTCTCTATCCTTTGAAAGTATTCACATCCTATAATCAACGAGGTTAGACCAATTCCATAAAAAATATGAATTTGTATATTAAATGTGTTGGGACGAACTTCTAATAAATTATAAAATCCGCCCGGGTCACGTACCACCGTTCATGCACGGAAAAGTCGTGAAGTGCTATGCGCGTTTCGATTTCAGTCTATTGATTTTGAATACTCGAAATAGAAATAAGTAAGGCCGGCAGAAAGTCTTAAAAATGCCCAATGATGTAAATATGGCTAAGGTCTTAAGGTTGGTCTTGTAGATCTAATGATCTTTGAGGCGTCCATGGGCGACAGGAATCGCCTAGTATAAGCGAACTGTATGCACGTCAGCCTTCCTGTCGCATAAAAAAATATTAATAAGTAATGAGCTAAGGATAAAAATTCATAATTTAATCACCATTTATTTCTAGTTAAGTATGTTTATATAAAATAACTAATTAATTTGATATTCTTTAAAAATTCATTCTAATGAACTCAAGTATCGAAGTGAGAGTGTATTTTTTAAATGTTCGTGAAGTGAAGGTATAGCAAAAACAAAACCATGTATAGTAATTATTCTCACACTCAACCACGTCAAATTCACACACTTCATTATGGAGGCCGTTTGCATTAAATTAACACAAAATAATCATTAAATACAAACATTTCGTAATAATTCCTTCCGTAATAATTTTGCTTTAAATCATAACGTTAGTGAGTACTGTACTGACTCGTGCAATTAATTGCTTGAAATAACTTTATCACTGAAATGGCACATTATACCGTGAAACGTTTGTAAGCGTGTACCACAATAAATAACGGACACTAAGCTGATTAGCATAAAATCGGGTCGACATACCGAGAATTACCTAAAATCTGTTAACAAATGGTGGCTTTGCATAATTGAATGAGTTCAAAAGCAAGGCATATGGAGGACGGTATAGAATTCTAACGAATAATATTCGTTCATTTTATCGTTGATGAAAAATATTCGGGATGACTAAATTCTAAAACGTCATTTGAATTCTTTTACAAATATTTGAAAGCGACTGTGTCCGTTTGAGTTACTGGTACAAATAGAAATTATATTAGGTTCGTGAGTATTTCGTGATTATAAAGTGGTTAGCGTAATTGTGGCTATTAAATTATTAATGGAGCAGAATTTCTAGGTACACAAAATATAAGTTACGAATAAAATATAGTTATTTCAATATATTATATAGTTTCATCTAGAGCACATATGAAAAACGTGTTCTATATAGATACATAGAGAAATCACAAATGTATTGGATATTAAAAATATATTTTAAAAAATTCCATTACAGTACTTAATCGGAAATTCACATAACAATATAATATTTTTTAGGTTTTATTGAAACCATGGTAAAAATGTGAATAACGTTCATACTTAATATGTTATGTATCGAGTCTAATACTAGTGTTAATAAAGCGTGAATTACTTTACTTCATGCATACCTTCGACGGTTTCAGATGCCTTACACTGAGTTGATTTAGCTTATATTTCAAGCCTCAAGAGGCACTTCAACGCGACACTCAGACTTGTGTTTGGAGCTCACGGATATTACACCTCTAGTTTCTAATACTGTACTAAGTGAAGTGCAGCTACTATTTTAAATATGAT
>JAOSYY010000002.1:8449205-8466440 GCA_025727935.1 Hebomoia glaucippe
TAGCAGATGTTTTTTCTCCCAAACGTTCGCTATGGCATTATGAAGAATCCTAACAAAGAACTTAATGATAAACAAAAAAATGGGCATAGTTATTTCTTAATAAAATATAACTTCTACAGGTCATCGTGGCAATAAACTAAACGTTATCTAACGAATAGTCTTTAATATCCGCTATAAGTTAGACATATCCTGTGATAGATTACATATAATTCACGTCATTAAACCTCGTTTGTGTTTGCAAACGCACAATTTATACTATTAGTGTGGATCAAAATCGGTCCTATAGATACAACCAGCTGTATCCCATGACTACTTTCACCTGTATCAATTCGTTATATACAAGGACTAATAATTTTAAATAAATTTAGCTTTCTGTCAGTAATAGTTCCATCAAAATCAGTCGAACTGTTTCGAAAATAAGCGACAAAAATGTTCCAAAATGTTGTAGCTGTTCTAAATACTGCATTAAGTTTGCATGTTCACTTGGAAAAAGCTGTTATTTTGATGTTACTAACCAAGGATTCAATTTTAATGTGCACGTGGGGTAAAGCTCAGAGTGAAGTTTGTAGACTTTATCATTTATTTCATTAGAACACATCTGAACGGTCTTCTTATTTTTTTGACTCTGATGTTAAACAAAAATTAAAACAATAGTCAGATTATACAAAATTAGACAAATAATAAAACTAATTGACAATATTTATAATTTTGATTTATAGTTCTGTTGTTACTAACAATTAAGCGATGATATTGAAACGTGACTATTTTAATTTGTTTCAGTAGTTTAGTATATTATCATTTGTATTATTAAAGATATATTGAAATTTATTTTGAATATGTATCATTTGCCTCAGGTGTCATATTAAATTTCTTTTTACATCTAGAGAATTGTTATTTTTTGTGAAAGTAGATAGACATTCAAATTCAAAGATTATAAAAGTTTACGATAATTTGTCTTTTAATCATACATATATTATATTTCATTAACAATTAATTTAGTTAATTATATAAATATCGATAAATGTAAATAATAAAACAAAAGCATGGTAAACAATAATTATCGCAATCCGATTTCAAAACAACATTGATCGGAAATACAGGTGAAACTGTCATTAAGTCTAGGAGTGAATACACACTGAAGGTATTTCCGTCATCAATCAAAACTTTCAGATCGGATATTTGACTGGTAGTACATTTAGCTCCTTAATTAAAGCTGCGAGCAGATGGCGCGTTCCGACCGCCATAGATTTCAATTAAATGGTGTCACCGCACAATATTGCGTTTTATTATTCATCCATCAGAATACTGGTGACGAATTGTGGAGTAATTCGCTCTTTGATATAATTAGTTTTAGCTGAGGACGTTGATAAATGACATATTAGAACTGTTGGCAAAGAATCTCAATTTCATACCAATACTTCGCCAGAAATTACAGAATACGATTAAAAGTATCCGTTAAGGACTTCTTTATTGCAAGTACTTCTATTATACGTAATTAGGTACGATAACCTTTAGAATGTATCAATTTCTACCTTATCCCATTTTTTATTAAATATCGATGTAAGAAAGCGATGTTATACTTTGACGTATCTGCCTGTGTCTGTGTATAGCCACGAAGTGCCTAAACGAATGAGTTGCAGTTTACTTTTCGTTTGAGGACTGACACAATTGAGTTGGTTATTAGCTATAATTTAAGTCTAGAAAGTTTAAATTTGATTTACAAAATTTCGTTACGTAATGTGTTTATTACAAACAATATAATATGATGGGCAATGAATTCTATGTCAAAAATGTGTCAATAAACTACAATTATAATCAAAAGTTAAATTAAAAATGTGACGTCGTCGACGCCCATTTTGCACGCGTGGATAGTGTCAATGTTTCGTAACAAAAGACTACCGACACAGCTCATATTCCATTGTCAATATTCATTTAGTACGTTAATTGATCACAATGTACAGAGATGAATAAAGTTTATATAAAGTTTCTCTTTTTATTGCTAATCGTTTGCTAAACTTTAAATTATAGAATAATAGAAAGCTTCGATATCAAATGGCAGAACGTCATGTTTCCTGTAGACAAATGCCAGGAAAAAAGTTATAGCTAATCCGTATTAGCAATCTCAAAATCGGATTTTTAAACAAAAAGGCGGTAACGTAACGTTGACAGGCCCTCAACTCGTATAAGCCACTAATCGGCTTGTCACCGATAGTCATAGACTTTCAAATCACGTAGTTTCAATCTGCATACTGACAAAGCGTTAAGGGGCTTTTAAACATTTTTACAAGAAAACTGAAGTTGATTTAAAGCGCGTTAACGATTTTCTTAACACCGGAAGGAAGATTGCATTATACAGACATCTAATAGAGTTTAAATGTAATAGTGAAAATTTATAGCGTTTTGAACTGTTTTTATACATATTATTAGTAACCTAAGTATACTAAACGTATAGTATTATTTTTACTTGTAATAATAACCATATATAAATATAAAAATATTTAAGCAAAACAAATAAGGAAAAAAATAATAATTTTGCAATGAACTTATCATCGGCAAAACTAATTTAATATAATTATTAGTAACAAAACGTTTTCCAATTCCTGCTACAACAAATCATTCTAATTGTTATAATCTGGTAGTAAAAAAATTATGAAGTAATCGTAGATCAGCAACGAAGTCACGATACTCTATGGTCAAACCTTGATTTAACAAAAAAAATATTCCATTAATGAAATAATTAATATATTCTATTATTATTATTATTATTAAACGGTATAAGAAAAGCTGATTAACCGGAGGCTTCAATTTTCAATACATGTAACGCTTACTAAGGAGCACACGTCAAATTATCACATTGGAATATACCGTCCCGATATTAAAGCCTACATTTTGACATGACTAAAAATTAATCTTAAGTCGCGACATCTCACCCTGTACAGAGCTGTTTCAGAGAAATTTAATAAAGAGTTCACCAAGATTGATGTAGTTAAATCTCGAATGGGAAAAACGGTTGCAAATTTAATATTAAAACGCTTATAAAATAGTTATTTTCTAAATGACTTATAATCTTTACAGTTTTTATTTCGAGTTTATAATTTTTGGTTATTATTTTCTATTATATATTACTTCGAGTATACCATATAAATTTAAAGGTTTGGGTTCTATGTCTTAGATTTACGAAAAGAAAAATTGTATAAAACCTTGCTTAATCTCAATTATTCCACGAAAAATAATTTATTTGTATTATTAGTTTTAAATAATTTTGGTTTTTCGGAATTTAATAATGAGGTATCGAAGCAGTGTTCGTGAAGTCTGTCGAATTTACATAACAAATGAAACGCTTTTTGACTGGAGTATCATCTGCAAATGAAAAATCTTTAATGCGTTTAAATAATTTATGTTATATTTTATGTAATAAACTATATAAATAACTTTTTTATTTACACCAGTTACAATGATTAATTATTTAATATTCAATATATCCTACCTACTGTTACTTACAAAACAATGATTTGTTTTCACGCCATCCGGCCTAAATCGCTGAATCGGCTTCGATGAATTTTGAAACAAAGATAAACCATGAAAATCTTTATAGGGGTCTTTTTTGCCCAAGAAAATACTAATTAATATAAAAATAAATTTTGAAATTAAACTAGGTGTGTCTCTACACAGCAACAGAACAGGTAGTGTTGGATTAAGAAATCATTGAAATCGTTTTCAAAACGCACCCGACGTGTTAGTGCGATTTAACCGGCCGTTAAGGGTGAGTGACAGTGACAAATGACGTCACGAGCCAGGACCGCGGCCCGTGTGTTTTGCGTCACCCGATGTATACAGCTATGACGTCACGCGACGTATCTTGGCTTGTTTATGACTCGTCTCTGTATGTGAGTTATGATACGTTTGTCTAGCGCGTGACATCCAAGATTTATGGAGGGAAGATGAGCGCAAAAACATCTCTCACGTGGCCGAGGCATATAAATTTTCAAATACGCTTTATTTCAGGCTACCAAATGGAAACCTTTCCTTTTACCTAGCTACGGACATTAAAAAAGCACAGATTAGCTATACATTTATAGAACACGTGCAAATTCAGACAATTATTTTCCCTCATAATAATAAGGGTGGTAATATTTTGAAGCCAATTGGCATTTAACTTTTCTTTTAATAAAATAGTTAAAAAAAACAAAACCCTCATGATATTATAAAAAGTATGCGAACAAATTAGTCTCATGCTCATTTGACGCTATCTGTAATATTTAACTTTTAACTTTAAAATTAGAAGTTGGTATAAACGGTCTTCTTACAAACAATTTTATAAGTTCAGTGGTCAAATAAATATATACTCATATTTTGTTATGCAAATAATACAAGAAAAGCCGGTGTATATCACGGGATATTTGTTTTCAAACGTTGGACCGTGCTACGTGCACACTTTAATTGCCCCGGGGAAGTCTCGTTACTACATCGGTCGGTTTGATTGACACGTATTCAGCTATTGAAACGCAACTATCCGAACAGGGATTATTAAAATTTTGCGATTCTAATACCATAATTTAAGAGCTACGCCGTAGCGTGTGGTGCTACATCAATTTCTTTTTGTATTTACAGGCAAAATGGCACTCTCTCGGTGGTTTTCATGCAGCCCTTACCATAATAATCTTAATGTCAACTACAAAATTACCATAATTTTCATATTCAAAATCATACCAACTTTTGCTAATAATAATAATTAAGAAAAAATATGATATAATTCAATTTAAATACGAGTACGAGTATAATATAGACTACTGCACAAAATGCCTAACCAACGCACGTCACTGGGCTGTTTTGATGATACATGATACTACAGAAACAGTTAATAATTTAATAATACTCAGCAAACATACGTATTTTATTTTAATTGATATATACAAGATATGATGACAATGATAGATAAAAGACTTACCGAAATTCAGAGACTAAATGAAAATCGCATAATGAGTATTTCTTGATATTTGCGTCAATGTACAATTATTCCTGAACTGTACTTTCAGTGTTCTTAATACACTGTAGCTGAATCAAATAGACGTATAAAAAAACATAATCAATAAGTATGTAAGAATTAGTACAAAAATATAAATATAAATTTCGCACATAAAATTTCATATTTCCGAATTTTAACATTTCTTATGAAAATGATATACACAACTGTTTACATAAAAAAACTATAAACCAGTAATCGTCATTTATTATCGTAAAGAACATTAATCTATTAACTTTATTATCTCACGTTTACATTAATGGTACTTTAAACGGATTAAAACACGGCTTACAGATTTCAAATTCTATTTAATTATTCAACTTTCAGATAATAATAGTAATAATTCACACTCATTATCTGAAGTCATAATAAACTCGGCTTGACAAAATGTATTGCGCTCTCGAGAGCATATTTCATTAACACGTCAAAGTTTTAATGATGATAAATCGTGTATTCAAATACGTATTTAGAATCTTATTCGTTGTTTAATGGGAACTTGAGCCTTTAAGAGATAATTACTGCGACCATTAATAACGCTTGTCGACGAAACATGTGCTATTAATATGATGTCACTTCTACTTGTGCAATATTATAACCATAATTATTATTACTTTTACTAACTCATTTGCGTAATGTATATCAAAAAAGAACTGTGTTAAATCTAGTAAGCGCTACGATTCTGAGGTCTACGCCGTAGACTGTATAATCGTAGCACAATGTCGAGTTTTATTTTTTAAATTTTCATAGTCAATACTCGTTTGTGGATAAATTTCCTGAACTCTTTGGTTATAAAGAAATTCCTTGCACGAAAAATAGCAGCATTAGTTCATTTGTCGCTCTCTCGAACAGTCATGCAGCTTTTACAGAACCGTCGCCTTTCAGTCTCACAACGTAAGCCACTCTCCTACACTATAAGTTATACTTTGTTTGTTTTTATATTTCACACGCGCTTCAAAGAAACATGTTGTTCTGTTTTTCCAAAAGGGTTTGTAAGATTTCAACCGTTCTATGAATAATTTCTAATGTTAAGTAGGTATTTCTTTAACATGAAAAGGTTTCTTACAGTTGTATATTTGCTTTATACAAAAAATTTAGTAAACCAAAGTTGTCACATTAAATCGATAGTATTATTATAAATCTTTTTGTGAAATTGACAAATGTCTGGGAAATTGATACAAATGCTTGTTTTTTTGTTGAGTAGTTATTTTTTTGTATAATTCTCTTCGACTTTGATTCCGTAATAGAAGGAGCTTTATTATACATAAGAGCTTAAGAGTTTTTTTGATCTAAGGTTCACAATTGTCACTCATATTAATAATGTCAAATTCACAAATTAATTGCAGAATTTCAAAGCAATAGTAACCGCAAACTAAACCATAATCTAATCTGGTCAGATTAAGCTGTGGTCACCTGATTAGGTAAATTTAATCCAATACCTAAAACATAATGTCATTATATACGGGTTAAGGTAAGTCTTTGTTTATTAACCTTTCAGATTACGATATGTCGTTGATAAACATTTATGACTGCGTAGTGAGAAGTATTATGAGTTTACAAGGTGGGCAAATGAGGTCAGAACTAGAAAAGTATTATATAAAAATATATTTTGAAATCCTGTCAAAACATAATATTTACTTTAATGACCAACAAAGCGTCGAACACATAAAAATAGATTTAATTTCAACCTTCATAATTAAAGCTAGAAAACTCGCTAGATTCAATTATTTTCGTGATAACTAAGTAATTTATAGCTGACACAATTTTTTTAAGTATTTACAAAAGGATCGAAAATGTTTAAGGCAAATCTTAGTGTCCTTAATACACTTTCTTATTGCAATAAAATTTGATACTTGTTGTTTGTATCACATAAAGTTTTGTTAAAAGTCTAAGCTTACTTTAATCACTAATAACTGCAAATATCATATGACGAAAAGGAAATTTTCAAAAATGTTTCTCAAATTGCCAATTAGTTTTAATACTCTTTAGATAAAGCTTTAACCGTCTTAATACAAATATAAACTGAAAGGTTGGATTAAGATTGCAATCAGTACTAAAGCAGATACAAAGAAACCAATAAATATAATGGTATTCCGTTCAAAAATCGAAACGAATAACGTTCTGTTACATGTATCTATTCCAAATAGTCGCCACTGAAAAAAGCAGTTCCATGCTTTTCATCAAAATCGCAAAGCGAGTATCGGGCGTAGTGACCGGAAAATTCAATAGCACTCTGGACGATGCAAGTGAATCTTATGAGCGCGAGCGATCTCACAAGCGGAGCGAGAAATCCAACTGTAATACTCGCTTGTTGAAAGCATCCGATAAAACATTTTCACTTCAAAATAGTACAAAATTGAAAGCCTTTTCAGTACGCTAAAACACCACTATTGGCGCAGTGAAGTGTTCCAAACCGTTCGTTTACAACTTCGCTAAAATGATTTTCACAGATTTCATTTGGATGCGCGACAAATTTTTATTCGAAACAAGAATAGTTGTTTCAAAAATATTTTTTAGAAAATATTGTAACTTTTAACATGGCATCAAAAAGTACAGAACTTTATTTGCAGGTAAATGTGCGCTCTACCTGAAAACAATTTTTGCTGTATCCCCCGATTGTGTAAATATATTTAGTAGGATCTTCTGACATTGTAAAGATAATCTGTATGTTTCTTAATATCTGAAAACAAACAGATATGATTTTGTGTCAGTTTCACTGATAACTTTGTTTTACAAGCAAGTAGATGTTCAGTTTTTTGGTACCAACTGAATTGAAAAAAGGTTTTTTGGTCTGGTTTCCTCAGAGTTTAAACACACCCCTACTTTAAAAACGAATTATTTAAATATGTTTATTTTACTATTATTATAACCGCACTGCTAAGCAAATGTAGTTTTAACCCCTACGTAAAAAGGGGGTGTTATAAGTTTAACATTTCTGCGGCGTCGTAGATCCTAAACGAATGAACTTTAATGCGGTTTTTGTTTCAAAGGTGACACAACAAAGTTCTTTGCTATAATTTTTGAGTCATCAGTTATTTAATTTTATAGTTACATTAATTAAAAATAAGCCTGAATATTTCATATCCAGATTTTCGGGAGCATTGGAATAGGTACGTTTCTATACGAAGTCCCCTTCAGTCTCACGCGCCCGAGCGTACTTCCTTCACTAATTACCGCGTACCAAAGCTAGCACCGCATTTTTCATACAGATCACGAAACCACCCTGTCCCAATCGATTGGAAGCATCTAAGAATTACTACAACTAAGCGGAATTGTAGGAATGCAATAAATTAGATTTTAGAACGTGCTTTACGCAATGATTGTTTAAACATTTAACTTTAGATTTGTTTAATACAAAAAGCAATAACTAATTCCGTTACACACAGCTTTTTTTTAGATTAATGAGAAGTAAAACAGTTATTTTACCGCTACTTATGTTATATATAAGTTTCGTTAAAAAAAGCTTTTGTTTTCATATGAAACAGTTGGTCGTTTTATTAAACATTGCGCGACATCTGATAACAAAAATGATGAACGACGAAAAAGTTTGAGGTTATGTAATAAAAGTTTCCTTTAATAAACATATTTTAAATAAGACAATAATTACATAATCATCTTTATATTCTGTGCAAAAAAAATTCAAGGACAATTATAATATCGGTGAACTTAACGCGCAATAGCTCTCTCTAATACATTCTAAAGTCACTTTTTATAGAATAGGGCGCCAAACAAATAACGTACAGTTCACCTTATGGTAAGCGGATGTTGTCTATGGACACCTCCTAAACCAGAAAGTTTAGAAGACACGTCATCCGCATTAAAAACTGACACATATTACATAATTAAAAATTCAAGGACGTGTTTACTGCCGACTTTATTTTTATTTAGAGTATTCGAAAATTCATACGCTAAAATCAAAATGCACCGTTACAGTGCTACAAGCTCTTTCCTTATAAATCATGACCTTTACAACTGCACACTATGAACATGAATTCAGCGATACTACTCTCTTGAAGTCATTTACTGTGATTTAGAATCTGACCTACTTTTAAGAGAAACAGTTAATTGCATTGACGACTGAAGCACACTTGTGATATATCAAAAAGTAAAACAAGGTAGCTTTTAATATTTTAGGAACAAAATCACGTATAAAATTATATACTATGTTATTATATTTTCCTGTTTATATAGATATTAACATAGTATATAATTTTAACTTGCTATTTCTACCAGAAACCTCCAAAATATGTATAGTGTTATCATTCAAACTACATAATTTACCTACATAACTCAAATTTACTTCAAAAATTTTAAGGCGATTGAAATTTATTGTCAAGATTTGATTACATGTTAAGAATTGAGGCCAATAAAAGCAAGTACTTAAATTGGTTTTTATAGGATATTCATATGAAAGTTTTTTTTTTGCTGTACAGAAAATCTGTAAAAGAAAGCCTATACAACTACCGCAGTCTATGTGCTAATACGAACGCGCTTACTTGTCGCCGTTTGTGCCGCCACTTGTTTTCTTTTTGCACATGAATAGCTCTCAGTGCGTATGAACGGGCGAAGTGGCGTTGGGTGTAAATTGAAACACTTGCAAATTTAGCCCATACATTATTCATGTACCAAACACCCTCAGCGCCCAACAGTTTTAGTTGACGCACGAATTGCAAACGTCTGAATAGTATCGAAGAACATCGAATCGGCATGATGTAGGCGTGAGTTACAAATCACATCACCTTCTATGCTCGCGTCCCATTAAGTGGGTTGGTAATAATACATTTTACATATAATAGGACCTCCGCTAAGACGGCTATGCAATAAGGAGGTTCAAACCCACGAGCTGAATTATTCTGACCCTAATAAATTTGCGGAGTCAAACGGACATTGTTAGACAAATGGGTTTGAAGACGTGTAGTGTTAAGACATATTATTTTACGCGCGGTACGACAGCTAATTTGTTTTGTGATAAATGGTTTGTATGTGTGTTCTCTAATGTTTTAATACATACACTTAGCAAAACACTTGAATTGCTATATTAAAATAAATTATAAATTAATTATAATAATAATTATACTTATAATGAAAAAAGGGTGATTAAAATGATATGTTTAGTTAAAATTTGATATAATTCTACTCATTAGTAACTCCACGAAAAAAATAAATTTACAAAAGTATTCATTAAATATTTATTTACGACATTTCATTAGATTTGAATAAATGTACAAAAATAACAACGACAATGTTTTCCTGTTCCGGACAGGAAAATTCTGTGCGAAATTGTACTGTATTACAAAATTCTTACCTATAAAACCTACACGGGTGAGATGTTAATTCACAAAACACATTTGCCTTGGAGAGTTTAACGTAATTTCTTCTTCGTCGAGGCGTTTCCTCAAATAAATTACAAGTGTAAAATTCACAACAACAAAAGTGAAGCAACAAAAGGCTCGCGGCTCGCAACATCCGGACGGCCCTTCCAAACTCACTCTGATTACGGATTTCCGAATAAGAAAAAAGAAAAAAGCGTTTTCGTCCAAAGTGTACCTAACAATCTATTGTCAAAACATGGTAAATATTAACTTCTGCAATTTTTAACAATGGTCACTTTTGTCTATGTTTTGTATAGAACATTTCTTTGCGAGGAGGACATTTATGTGGTAATCGACATATTCAAAGAGATCTGGTTGTGGTGTGTAATGTTTAACGTATAGATGAAAGCGAGGATCTTTGTAGGGTTTTACTTCAACAGCATCTCCGCTGGGAGTGGGCGCAGGTGGTGGTGGCATAGTGAGAGTGACTTTTGGCAAAGTGAATGGTCCGCGGCCCTCTTCAAGTGTTGGTTTTACCTTTCGCCATAGGAATGGCTTTTTATGTTGTGGGCCATGGTGAGTCGCTAGATGTCTCGTATCACGCTCTTTTGGGAGGAGCATAGTCAGTTCATACATTTCGGGTAAAGATAAATACCAATAATCAGCCCCGTCTCCAATTATAGGGAATAATCTCTTATTACAAAATCTCGGTCGGAATTTTCTCACAAATTCGTTGTACTTACGTTTAAGCCTCTTCATATATTCGGTATAACGAATAGATTTAAGGAGCTTTTCGAACTCGGATAATTCTGATGTTGCTGGTTCAGAATAAACACCGGCACATACGTATGTTCGGAGTAAATGATGTAGTTTGAAAACAACGAATGCTAGCCACTGGCGTGCTTCTTCTTCAAGAATACGCAAATCGTCTGCTCTACTTCTAATACCAAATTCAACTGCTTCCGCCGCCCGTCTTTCACCCCGTTCTTTGACAGTAGATAACCATTTTCTATATGAACGATAACAGAACTTCGTGCGCCTCGAGAAATGGCCACGCCACAATGCCTGCATAAATTAAATATTAATTAATTAAAACGTTCAAAACGAAAAATAGTTTGATTAATTTATTGGTTATCTTATTAAAAGACAACCTAGAACTAAAGTAGCCTTCATTTAAATGAATAGCCTATTCAGCATAGCAAATAGAAAGATAAATACTGGATAGTAAAAGACTAGTTACCTGTATTTTCGTGGCAGCTTGTGCATAATGCCTACCATGTTTGTTACGTACAGCTCGTCGCAAGGCAGCTCGATAAGCTTTTCTTGCTCTATGTATTCTAAAAGCACATTGAATTATTGTGGCGTTCAATGATAGCCAAGCTATGTGCTTCCTTATTAAATACCCTCTAGCCATGCGTTGTAATAACAATACGGCTAAAAACCGTTTATGACGTCTCTCTTCAGCAAGATCAGCGCGATCCTGAAGTTCCCCATAAAACTCGTATGAATTAGGCAGAAGTCGATTTACAGTAGCCATATATTTCTACTAAATACACATAACCGTTTAGATCTAATATTTTCTATGTTACGTTGCTGAAATTGTCAAAATTTTTGACGGCGTTCTCGTTTACAAATAATTTTAAATTAGGTTGTATAGGGTTGTTATCATGACGATACTCGAGACGCTTTAAGTACGCGGTAATAAGTCGAGGTATATTTTTATTTGTGCCCTTAAACGAGACGGCTTGCCCATTTCGTTACCCCCGAAGCAATGATGTGAGTTGTATTCGTAGAATCCTCTCGGTTCAACCCTCGTTCAGGTGGGCTCGCGTGAGACGTCATGAATAATTCAACAATCAAAATATAGGTGTATGTGTTTATTTATTTTACTCCTTAATTTAGGGAATAATTTTTTTCCTTTGTTTGTTATTTGCCGTTGCTAAGGTCCAATAAATATAACCGTCAAAAATATGGTTATATTACATTATTTTGAGTCAAAAATGCATTTTTCATAATTTTAAAAAGATCAAATTTAATCTTAAATATAAATATAGATAGTCGGCGACTTTTATTATATGAAATCAATTATGAATAAAATGTTATTGGACAGAAAATATAATAAAACCCAGATGTTCTCGGCTTGACAGTAGTTGAAGCGATAGATTATATAAAATTAAATTACATTAAAGTTACCATTTTAAACTATCATATTCTTACTTAAATTACTATATATAAAGCAGGCTTTTCCCTATTCTCTCTAAAGTATAAAATGCAATGTATTTTCCAATTAAGAAAGCAAATTCAAATTTGCGAAAGCTCTAGATTGTCTGCGTAATCGGATATACTATGGCCGTAAGACGTGCAGAACATGGAATTTTTCCTGCAAATTTGCAGTGACTTCCCAATGAATCGAGTACTATTTGAATAAGCTTAGCTTTTATTTCAGTAATAGACTAGTATGGTAATTGTAAATTGTCTAAAATTGGTAAGATTCTTTTTATTTTTATTCGATGCTATTTGTTAAGAAAATCGCTATTTAATTTATAATTGTACTTCTTGATAGTAACTTTAATATTCACTAATTATTAATCTATAAAAATATTATTTGCTGTACTTACTACTATGTTATTTAAAAACTATAAAGGTCCAAAGCTGTTTTTAAAAGTTTCAAAAATATATCCAGACGCGTTATCTTGCGCAACGAGGTAATTATTCAAACATAATTATAGGAATGCAAATGTGCGTAGCATTGGTTGTAATCAATGGCACCCTTTTGTTAAATTACAAATTAAATGGTTCATTAAACAGTCACAGTTAACTTGTAATTTTGTTACAATTTACGGTACATATATTATACTATATACTAACTTTGCCCAGCTTCATACGTATCGAATACTGATAATATACTGATTTACCTTTTTTAGTGATAGACTTTCGTTAAAATCAGACCGACCAATTCGGATAATAAAAAGAACGAAGTGTTCTTTTGTTTTTAATAGCAAAATCAATAAACTTAAAGGAACAAAATTTCTTAGCCTAAAAAAAATAAATGATATTCTTGATAAGAATAAAAAAAGTGTACGAACAGAGAGAAAAATATATTGAAAATTAACAGTTTATTAATGGATTAGGGCTTAAAGTATTCACGACGTAAATAATTAACTTAACATCTAATTTAGCTATACATGCTATCAAATAAATTACATCTATAATTTTCTTCTAAATAATGTATTTAGTTTGGTTGTTCACTCTTTAAATTTTCATGTCGTAAGAGTATACGCAAATGATTCGGTTAACTAGCGTCATTTTGTGGCGTATAAAACAAGACTAAGCTAGATATTGCAAGTGGTGCGAAGTGCCATAACACTTTACTAATTACGTTCACATGCCCCTTAAGATGGTGCAATGCAGTGTTTGAAGTAATTTCTGCTAATATCCTTAAGTCTAAGCTAAGCGTAGTCAGGGATAGAAGTTTGGAATATTAACGAAGATGGTACAAACTTCAATAATATTTAACACTTAAGTCTTGAACTCAGCGCTATGTCTGGGAATCAGCTTTAATTACAATATCATATCAATATGTCTACTTCGCTTCTTGTTGGTCCTGCTTAGCTCTAAAAAGTTTATATCCTAATTCTCCTTTCTGTTCCAAAGCAGTATAAATGGTACGTTCAAAAATTCTCTCACTAACATTAACGTTAACTTCATTCTTTGTTAGTGAACAATATTCAAATGCTACACAAGACAACAGTGGCATAAAATTAAAACAAAAAGCGGCAAGTAAAAATGAAAAGAGTATTTCCTAACTAATTTTGGGAATATATAGTTGAAATAAATTTTCTCATTTCACAACATAAATGAAATTCACTAACGATACTTCACAGTTTGAAATTGTACAGTCAATTAAAATACAACCAGTTTTTATCAGCATATGTCAATAACTATAAGACTAGATATGTCATTCGCCATATCAATAAATTTTATGCCGTTGCGAACTGTATTATTTAAAAAATTGGATTTTGTAACTTGTAACAGAAACATTTTACAAATATACATTAGTATAAGTAAAAAATGGAAGTAGTAGTTGTTGATGATTGCGAAATTTACAGAACAAAGTAGTTTATAAATTTATTTAGAAATTAGGATAAATAAATTCTCAGTGCATCGCTGAATAATTGAAATCATATTATGGTAAGATATCAAGTGAGACCTTCGCTTAATACTTTTTAGAGCTTGACTATGATAAAATGAAAGCTGAAATAGTATTCTAGTATATAAATCGTAGAATATAGGTCAGGTTTGCCATTATAAAACGGTTTAGCAGGTCAAGTGGTTTTGGCGGGACTGATTAGACCGCAATTATTTACGGCCCGGTAGAAACTCTTGGACTTCAATAGTTTTCGAAAGTCTACAGACACTGATTAATAATTTCCAATATTTAAGTATAATGCATAAGTCCAAACGGTGATCTTTAGCGCGAGAAGCTTTTGTGGGAACTTAAAGTAATTTTACTTATGACTCCACGATAGAGCGTCGGTAGCATTTCATTGAATGTAATGTTTTGTTGTATTTCTAGTTTACAATATTTTATAATTAATCATTATGCATAAAAATAATACTAGCTTTAATTAGCTGAATGGGTACAAATTATTTTAGAAATACAATATCTCGTCTCGTACTGACATGCTTTATATTATATTTAAGATTGTGTTTTTAATTTAAAATATATTTGTTTTTATATAATATTAATGATTCCAGCTCCTAGAGAGTTAAAGAGACAGTCTCCAAGTCTTACCTTAACATAATACTTGACACAATTTACTTATGCAAAGTGTTGTAATAAAAACCTTATTGAATTGAATTTGCTAGCAAACTTTATGAGGTGCCGCTCCTAAGCAACGGATGCCAAGACATAAAAACGCCATAATTTTCTATGCAACAGATATAAGGATGGTTTATAGCTTGGACTGAGATGAGATGTTTACTTGAGCTTTATGAAAGTGCAGAAGTGTAGTGCTCTTATATATCGCCATAAAGTTTATATACGTACGTTATGAATATTGTGTCTGAAGACAAAGTAATAATACTATACTTGAATTTTTGAAAAAACAAATTAGATATCAAATATATACATAACTATAGTAAATATTAGCAAGAAAAAGCACACGAAGTGGCTTACTAATCACTTAGTAATCGTAATCATTAAAATATAATATATAAAATTAAAATTAATAAGTAATAATTCGCTAAAAACATTTATTATTTCGATTTCTGTAGTTCATTTAAATTTATTATAATTAAAGAGGAATAGGCTTATTTGAAAGCAATGTTATGAACTAATATATCTGTATAGGACTTCTACAAATGGCTGAAGTATTACCTTTCCTACGTTTAAATTTAACACATTTCCAATTAAACTTATACTTGTTCTTGGTATCTATAATATCCTGAATCAAATTAAATTTTAAAGGAGAGTTCAGCATAATATTACTATTTTTAATAATGGAATAAAGCTAATAATATTATACATAAGGTCGTTAGTGCCGACGTAATATCTTCCCTAGGGATACTAAAGGGTCCCGACCCTAAAGTGTACTGAACGGCGTTTCGATTCAGGTATCGCTAAAAGTAAATGTATAAAAAAGTTATTAAATCAATTTAAATTACTGACCACTTTCATTATTTACTTTATCTTATATATATAGATTTCTTTACAGTTCCTATTTCCTACATTCTACCTAGTACCTAAGTTTTACGAGTATTTAATTTCGGTTGTGTATCTAGTTATTAAAAAAATAAATTATCTAATTATAAAAGTCGATGTAAGACTAATTTGACGTCTCTTCATTATTGCATGTCTAAGTTTTACTCTCAGCGGAAAATTTCTTAAAACGTTGTCACCGGCGCGGCGCTTCCGCTCTTGACATAATAACCGAGTTAGAAAAATGGAAACTTTGCCAATATTCTCTACGGAGAAGTTGCTGTTGCACGGGAATTCGGTAATAGCTTATACGTAACATGTTTTAGGAAGTTTATCAAACTTGAACGAAACTTTAACGAAATATGAAATTTATTTACCTACTTGAAAAATAATTTTATAAAAATCAAATTTCTGTGTCCTGTCATATAATATAACGCAGACACAATTCTGTTTGTTTCACTGTACATTTTTCGTTATACGTAAGATGCTTTTTTGTTTTCACAATGTATAGAATAATTAAATACCTAGTAGGTAAATAGCCTAATAGAATTTCGTTATTTTTAAATGTATATTTTTTATTTCCCCTACTGGTTACTTGACAATAATTTTTATAGTATAAATATTTCTTACTGATATTTTAGATTACAATACCCAAGTAAGAATATTTTTAAGTTTGTTCTTAATACTTGCATACTTACAAGTCCTGTGCATAATTTTATGATACAACTATCAACATTAAATTTTACTAACAAAATTCATAACTTTTCTTTAAAGTAAATTAGTTGAAAATAACAGATTACCCGAAGGCTATGTATGGCTTTACAGCGTGGGAGTACAGAATAAATGATAAATGAAAGTCTAAAAGTCACTTTGTATAGTCACTACTATTTACTTTTTCAACAGTAACAAAGCACTTGGAAAATTTTTAGAGGTCTTTTTGTATTGTTTGTACTTATAGCTTTCTAAAAAGTTTAGATTATTATTTTTAAGTAGATAATATTTCTTAATATAATCATAATGATTGCATAATATATCATTTACATATCGAATACTGAAGGCAACACTGGTGGTTAAAAAAAATGTGTGCGTGTACTAGCGTACACTCGTAAGAAGTGAAACTTAAACAAAAAATTAATTAATTATAAATATCACGCCCACGTGTTGGTGTTTTGAAAAATGCAATCAAAAACTGAGGTTGACTT
>JAOSYY010000002.1:8476110-8496391 GCA_025727935.1 Hebomoia glaucippe
TATCCTATAGCCTTCCTCGATAAATGAACTATCCAACACTGAAAGACTTTTTCAAATTGGACCAGCAGTTCCTGAGACTAGCGCGATCAAACAAACAAACAAACTCTTCAGATTTATAATATTAGTATAGATTTATACAATTGTGTTTCCTAGTTTTTAATTCGATTTATTATATAATTTGTATTTTTCTTAGTTAATTCTAAGTTTTCCTTGGGTTATTTGCGTAAAAGAAGTATTTACTATAAAAAATCAGAGGTGATTTATACAGAATTGCTAAAAAAACTATTTTTTATTTGTTGAACATGGCATGTGGCCCCACGTTTAAGACAGTATAATGTAATGGGTAACCGCACTATTACTTAGATATTAAAGTTTTACTGTGCAATTTTAGTATAAAATGCCACAACTTTAATAAAATTATTTTGCATAAATACAAGATGTGTACAGGGCAGCGTTTAAAATTTAAATGTACCCATACATCAGCATATGTGGCACGATGTAATGCTAAATGTTAGTAATATGCATAATGTTGGCTAATGTATGAGACATTAGAAGCACTTGTGCGCCATTAATATGATATTAGGTATCGCAATTTTTTAATGTTTGATGAGCAATCTGAATGTAATGGCTTTTAGTGTTTAGTTTGTAGTGTCCGAATTAAAATTTTATCGAATTTGATCAGATTGAAGCATCTATCTTCTTATAAATAAACACTTAGGTGTCTGTTTGTTCGATATAGTTCTCGATCATTATGAAACTTTAGAATTATGTATACGTTAAAAAGAGTCCATGCAAACAAAGACACGGGAATAAGTTATGTTTTACGAAACAAGAAAATTTTCGGATTCTGTATACCGAAGAAGAACTATTAGTGTAACGAGAAAATCTACATTATTACCAATCTGAAAAGTGCATTAAATCAAAATATATCCTAAGCTATTTGTTAAAAAAAATATGTTAAATCAAATTACATATTCATTTTTCCACCTTAATCTCATCAGGTTAATAAAACAAAGTTACCTTAAAAGTTAAATAAACAACGGCTGTAATTAAAAAACTGCATGAACAAGAGGACGGACCGTTGTGAACGAAATTTATTTTCCTCAACTCTTGATGTGGCAATTTTGTGCACGTGCTTTAATCCGATTGTTGGTCGACGTATCCAATCACGATTTTTATTAACCTCTCATTATTATAGATCGTGGAACTCGACAAAGGACTAATTGCGAACCTTATTTGAGTTCACTATTATTTACTTTTTAAATGCTGGAAATAAAGAGCATACTTATATTTTAAAATGAAATAAATACGATATCGAAGTTAAATGTAATGTTATTTGCCGTTCGGATAAGTGAAGTGGATATAAAATACTTTTCAAGTTAAACTTTTTGATTTTCATGATATTCAAACTATGAATAATTATATATTATTCTAGCGTACGAGTTGTATTTTTAAATACAATTAGAAGAATATAAGAGGATTACTGTCTACAGGGGCATACGGCAAAAATATTTCTTTATCTTTTTTGCTAATCCTATATTAGACAAGTACAGAATCAATCTTCATGGCGTATTTTTTTTCTTAATTTGTTTTGCCGTGATATGATATCTGAGATTATGTACTACCAAACAATAGAATTAGTTGGCTACAGATACCATTAAATTCCCACAATGAGGTTGTGAGATTCTTCAGATTGTGTCCCAATGATTTCTTTGTACTCTGACAACGATACACTTAGTTAATCATATCTGATCATTATTCCACGTCTAATTGGTTATCTGTTAATAATTGTCAACGTTTGTACACTAATTAATCTTATCAAAAGCTCGTTATTAAAATTAGGTCACTGAATTTTTAATGTCCTCTCAATTTCAAAGCAATCGGAGGGTATAATGTTTGGAATTAAATTAAACAAATCATATTTGTGCGACATATTTTATAGATTTATGTAATTTTTATATATTTTAGGGATATTTCAAGGCTTTATTTTCGTTTTATCTCCAAGATTAAGTCGATGTAACGTACCGCGGAATAATATTCTGTAAAGTTATGATGTCGAAATGAATAAGGATAGCAAAATTTATACTAAATCGCTGATAGCTAAAACTATCTGTACGGATACAGAGGGCGCTATAGTAACGAAATAAATTTATTTATTTCAGTTTACACATATGGAACGACCGACGGAAATGCCGGCATCCGTCTTCTCTTCGGAGTATTATCTTGGTAGATTCAAACTAAGGCCATGTATATCATTATTTGATGAACAAGCGTGTGCCATCTTGGATCGCATCGTCGCTTTTAACAAGAGGAAATAATTTTTTTTCGGCTTACGAAATCAGTCTCAATTACGCTTCTAATAGACATTTGTAAAGTTCGTCAAAATTATTAAAGTATAAATTGTTCTACGACAAAATGTTTGAGGATCTCTGATCACAACTGTCTTTACTTAAAATGCACATGGGCGCCGCTTGCGATACGTTCTAATGTATACAGTCTTAATCGTAAAACAAATTATGACCACCCATTTCTTCCTCTGATACACACACTTCTTTATATGCGTTCATAATTATCTACAAACAAGTATTCTATGCCTTGTTATTTCAGTATATAATTTATAATGAGTTTGAACCCTAATTGCAATTACTAATAAATGTAACCTATTTCCAAGGAATTGTTTGTAAAACCTAGTAACATAGCTTTACAACATAAGTTGTATTTTCTCTTATTAGTAGCGGTGCACGCAGACAATTAGACCTCAGAGCCTACTCAATACTGTGTACTTCATTCACCGTAAAGTTCTGTTTTCTATTTTACACTGGAAAATTGTACAATAAATAATAATTAACTTACATGTACAAAACATGTTTAGCTAAAGTAACTAGATTCACTGTCTTTAAAATAATAATAAAAGGCTTTCATTTGAGTTTTGTAACTTATTTCTTTATTTCAAACTACGTTTAACGTTTTGTATTGCTATATCGATTAGCTTAATTATTTCAACGGTAAAATAATAATGGCTCTATCTAAGATTAGAACCTTGGAAAATTACTATAAGGTTTAGACTTAGCCAATTATCATTGTTACGAAACTTTAATATTTATCATTAATGAATGCAGTATATTTAAAGAAATATAAGATAAAAATTCAATTAGATATGAATAATAATCAAAAACACGAGACACTGAAATATTCAAAATTCGTTTTTTCACTTTTGTATTAATTTTATTTTCTTTCGCTATCATTCTAAATTTAAGAAGAAATCGTTATATTATCATCATTAATTGTACAACGTAACGTAGAATATTAAGGAGTAGAAATAAATTAGTAAAAATTAGTTCTGTGTGAATATCATTTATCATTAAAGTTAATTGTCCTTAGCGCTCGAGTCCATCCGACTAATTAGTTGCCATCAAAAAAATGTTGGATAAATGTGAAGAGCGATTGCTCGGATCTTCTTAAAAGGCCTCTGATAAATTGAGTACCTCCACGAATTCCAGCTTTTCTTTCTTTGTAAAGTAACACGCGACAATACACAACTTGACTTTGATTTCCTCCAGAATTAGTTTTTCTCCTTCTTATTTCAAATTATATTTACGTTCTTACTTATAAATGTCTATTATAAGTTCTTTTCACCTTCATTATTATGTATTGATTGTGAAAAGAAATACATGCCAATGAATATATAAAAATAAACCACATATCCTTTAAACATTTCAATAACATAAATGGCCTATGAATTATGATTACATAAGCTTAATTAAAATAATAATTGTTATTACGACACCTTTGACGTCGGTTTAATTAGATATTCTGCTCCTGTACAATGTTTATACAGATATATTAGATTCACGACCTGGCCAATTGTAATACACGCATAGTTTACATTTCAAACATAGACTAATTATTCAATTGTGGCCGATGTAATATTGTAGGATTTACTATGACAACAAGATACGTCATTATTCCGGTCGGTTCTAAATACCTTTGGCTTGATGTGTACGTGAGCAGTACAGATTAATCATCTTAAATAAACTATTTCATTTAATTGCATTATTACAAAGCCATAATAGCATAATTAATTAGGTATTATCAAATTGTATTACAATGGTGTAATATATATATTTATAAACTAACAACGCCCGCGAATTCGTCCTCATGGAATAGTTATTTTTTTATAATCGTAATAGAATAAATAAAATAAAAGTAAACTATGTTCTTCCTTATTACATCCTCTATCTGCAAGTGAAAGTCCCGTTAATATCGGTGCAACCTTTACGGACATTAGTCGGAACAAACAGACAGACAAAACGACAACAAATATAAAAAATGTTATTTTAGGATATGTGACGTTCATATGCTTTATATTGATATCCAGATACTCCGATTGTTTTTATAGATTTTAGTTATATTAATATTTTTTAAATCAATGACATAATTATAAGATTACATAATTACTCAAAAATAATGAACACATTTGCAACTAAAAATAATAAAGTTAAATGAAACCTTAAAAATAGGGGTAGTTTAAAACTTTCTACTGTTAGTTTCTGCCAGCGGCTTAGATCGCGTTCATTTCGAATTTTACACCTTGGGTTACATTATTGGACTTTTAGTAAAGATCTCTAATTTTTTTAAATATATAATATGGTCTATAGCCTTGCTTGATAAATGTACTATTCAACACTGAAAGAATTTTTCAAACCAGATCATCGGTTCCTGAGATTAGCGCGTTCAAATAAACAAACTCTGCAGCTTTACAATATTAATATAGAAGTATAGAAGTATAGATAAATAATTGTAGTATGTACAATTAACAAGATCAAAATAAAAACGGGGTAAATATCCTGTTTACGTAACTAAGCTCACGTAAACCAAGTAAGGCAGCCAGAAAGAAGTGAGTTCCGAATGTAAATAAAGTTGCCACGAGCTATTTATTCTCTTCGTCTAATAAAGTGATCGTCTTAACTTAGTTCCCTCACTTTCGAGACTGCAATCCTTGGTCATAGAAGGAAATGAAAATTAATGATAGTCGTGGAGTATTTTTTCGTGTCGGTTTGAGTACAAACCATTTCTTTCGGTTTTGGCGTGGAACCCTCATTTATTATGTAAGTTGGGCGGACATTACGCAAAATGCACACAGAATAGTGAAATCTTATTTCGCTAAAGAAGATAGAAGAATAGATATTTCTCATTTCGTGTTATCCTTTACTTGACCTCTGTTTTTATTCAATTATTGTGATTGTTATAAAGACATTCAAATATTTCAAGTTAAACACAATGTTAGGAACAAGTTGACCGGGTATTTTTTGTATTATAAAAAAAATGTTGTTTCCAGACATTGAACATTAATTTCACGCTTGGTGGAACGACTTAAAAAAAGTATGACGTCCGAAAGAAAATATTGTTTATTCATTGGTGTTTACTGTTCAACCAGATAGAAAATTATAGCTTAATTTACTACTAGTTAGCGAAGTTGTTGAAAATTATTAAGTTAATTAATTTTCAATACAGAATATGAATTTATATAAGTTTTAGATTATAAAGATTATATATAGATTGGTAATAAAATTATAACGTGAAAAAATACACAGCAGGCGGACAGTTATTAATTTATATGTAAAATTTTTGAAATAAATACGAGTTTATAATTTTTGATGTCTCTATATAAAACTATAACTAAACGCAAACTTTCCCAAGTTTTTATTCAACCTAATATGATATTGATACTGTAAATTAATTTTATTCTATATAAGAACGTGATATTTCAGAACTACTAGCATCCCCAAAACGTCCGTACCAGTACTCGTAGTTTTATTAAAATCAAAAAGCGATAAAAATATTAAGCAAATAATATGACAATGTAACCGATTGTGGAAAATAGTTCACCATCTGACAAAAGTTCATTTCAGCAGCTCGTTCATTATCTTTGCCTGATAGATTTGCGAGGGCCGCTCCATCAATCCAATTAGTCGGAATCAAGAAAAATTGCTCCTACATTTAGCGAGCGACATTTCACCGAATTATCTACCGACCGACATATTCAGAGTGAGGAAATTTACTATACCAATATACCAACAATTCTTGGCTATAACCGATGTTTGTTGTCTGTGAGCAGGTATTACAATAATAGGTATAAGTAGTAGTTGTCCCTAATAAGAATCCTTGGCATTTAAAAGACTTATTGAGCGAATTATATGATTTATAATATCATATCAAACGGTTCCAAATTTAATTCTATCTATAAGTCGTATACTTAATACTTTATTTAAATTATAATTACATTAGAAACTAACAAAATTCGAGGGCACTGTAGCCTAGCGGTTGGGTAAAAGCAACCACGACGCCAGAGTACTGAGTTCGAGTCCCGGTTCGAAGGCAATTGCATGTAAAAATACGTAATTTGTGTTCTGCCTCGGGCACGGGTTGCCTGTGGCCGGACGAATGTCAAAAAACACAGGCATTTCGAGTATTAAATGTGGTGGGAGGAACTCCTAATAATTTATAAGTTGCGTCCGAGTCACATACCAACTTTCATAGTTGAAAAAGTAGTGAAGTGTTATACGCGTTTCGATATCAGTCTATGATTTTCCTAATACTCGAAATAAAAATAAATTAGTCTGTCAGCAGAACATCACTAAAAATGACAAAATGATGTAATATAGCTAAGGTCTGAAGGTTGGTAACTCGTCTTCTAGGTCTACTGATCTTGGTATTGTTCAAGGGCGACAGAAATCGTTTAGTATAAGTGAATTGTATGGTCATTTGCCTTCCTAAGAAATACAAAAAAAAAAAGATTCATTCTTCTTGAAATCGTCACCCGAAAATATGTCAATAAGGTATTACAATTTAAAAAGCGAAAGAGTTATCACCGTACGAGTCTTACACCTATGTTTGTGTATCTCTATAAAAAAAACAAGTTACTTTAAGACAGATATCAATTAGAGAGCATTAGCATAACACTAGGCCAGGTAGCCATTGTTTGCGACTCTCTCGAATAGAGCCGTTCGAGGCTTTCAGAGCTTGATGAAATACAAACTGTGTCACCAGGCACTGCCGAAATTTTAGTGGCTGTTTGTACTACTAAACGAACTGCCTTGTGCCAAACTAATGGAGTTTTAGACGGTAACTATCCTATTCATCTGAACCTCGCTGCATCGCTTTTGTTTTTCCACGCCTCTTAATAGCCTGATTGCGTAAGCATTTTTCGGTTCAGAAATTTCTATCTCAATTGGAACGTGAATATTAGTTTCTTTTTGTCTTCACTTGTAATTATAATACTAATTTTATTATACTTCTTAATGTACTCGTCTATAAAATTTGGATATCAAAATGACATTTGATACTTTGGAATTGATATGAGGATGACACCAGAGAATAAATTTAGTATTTTCAAAACTACTCGTACTTTTTTTCTATACTTATTTAACAAAAAACAATACCTCTATTTTTATTGTAGGAGCACAGGGTAAGACTGCCACTGTGTGCTTGTCATGTCATATAAGAGTTTCAAACATTTAGCTTCGTCATTAGAATTTATTTCAGAAAAGCTTAGCTTCCAAACATAGGGATATGAATACTTAAGTATTGCTATATCATTTATCATAATATACCTTTTCGATAATGGGAACTTGGTGACGTCATAGTGCTTTATGGGAACTATTTGCATAAGCCGAACTACCGATATCTTAACAACCCCGTGTTCCAAATTCAAATTTGAACCGTAATTTATGTCATCAGAGTTCCGTTTCACATGAAGTGGTTAGAATAAATTGTTGCACGTTCGATCTATCCTCACATACAAATTGAAGATATTTGAATATATTAGTTAACTACATATCATTAGAAATCCGACGTGTTATCAAAATGTTATTATATTTGTCAGTATTGCTTGATTCTGTAATGGCAAAACTGAAATCAACTTTACCTACGAAATGATAAAACTTACTAGCAGTATTGGGTTGTTTGATAAAATTTAACAAATATGAAGATTATAAAGTTAGCGTATACCTTTGTAAAATAATATTGCTGTGTTGGTTCATACAGATGAACAGAGTTCCCACTTCCACCCGTTCCGAATTTCTCATTGGTTGTGGTGTATTTATAATTTTTTATTAACATATTACTATTTATTTAGGTAATTTCTAGTAAAAAACAAGGCTGAGGTATTTTTAAAAGTGGTACGAAAAGGTTTCACGGGCCATAAAACGTAATACTAACTAAACATGGAAATAATATTTAAAACAATTTAAGAATGCAATACAAAGTATGAATATACATAGACCATAGTTCAAATATGTTTGCTCTTGTTCATTCGAAAATTCTTCAAAAACTCTGCTTAATAAAGTGCAAATCACCGTAAAAACGTTTGGCTAAAGTAACATAAAAACTGATAGGCAAATTTCGTTCTAAAATCATGACCTAATATTGGGCAATTTATCACCGACAGACCTTCGTGCCCCAGCTATCAATCTTGAGCTCTCGCACTCAAGACTCCAACTAATTATTGTCGATCGACTATCGAGTCTTGACAGTTTGCTTGTGGATTTTTCAACACTTTTTTCTTTGAACAGATATTCAACTTATCTGTAACTTTAGCTCATCATTATAGTATTTAGTACAACATTTCACCACGCAGTAGATTCTCACAATAGAAAAAAAATATAATATTATTGAACATTATATACACTGAAAGGTATTTTAAATAATGCTCAAAGGACAAACCTTTAATGATGGAAAAGTCTTGAAGTATATTTTAATATCAATATAATTTTTAGTTCCTCGAAAACATTAGAAATTTATCATTAAATAATTAATTTCATGTATTGATGTCTATCAAACATAGACAAAGCTTACAAATTAAATTTGAAAAGATTTAAAGTACTATATATGTATCATAACTAAAATCTTTACTGGGACACTAAAGTGGATTTACTAAACAAGTGGTGTTTTCTTATTTATTCTAGTTACCACAGAGCTTGTGAAGGATCGTTATAAAAGTTTAAGTAAGCCGGAGATTTTTAGGATAGCTTAAATTGTAGAGTACAAAAGTAAACGCAGAATAGTAGAAAATTTGTGGTTACATAAGTAGAGAAGTCATGAGTTGCAGATATTAACATTTAAGCTTTATCATATTTGCAAATTTTAGCACAAACTTTGTTTGGAATTATCTTGAGTCTTCGATATCAAATTATCTATACATATAATAAATAAGTAGAAACCGCGTGTTGTACACTTCATTAATTTATCCAAAAATAATATGACAGGTAATCAGAACTTGACAAAATGGACATGAACACAAGTGAAGTCGCGGGCAAGTTTTAGTATAAAATACTTTCATATTTCACATCTAAAGTGTCACCAAAATCAAATAAACATAATTATTGAAATACTAGCTTCTGCCACCGGCTTCGCTCGCGTTTATTTCGATTTTACACCTTGGGTTACATTATTGGACTTTTAGTAAGGATCCCTATTTTTTTTTAAATGTACTATCCAACACTGAAAGAATTTTTCAAATCAAACCGGCAATTTATCACGGTCAAACAAACAAACTCTTCAACTTTGTAATATTATAAATTATGGATTTAAACAGAACATAAAAAACGAATGATTAAATATTAGCACTTCATTATGTATAGTGTTATGATCGTCTATTTCCAATGTTTAAAAAAAATAGAATGGAAAACTAAAAATTTTTTTTTTTTGTTTTACATTGAGTATGGATCAACATGAAAACAGTTAATCTATCGTGACTAAAAACATAAAAATTCCGTGCACATTGTTAAAAAATCTGAACGTAGAGGTGACTAAGAATCGAATTACGCACACAAAGTTTCTTAAGTGTTAAGACTGGATGCTATAGTTGTGAGTAGTAGCTCGTAATGAACGTTGCTCGCAGCGAGTTGAAATGAGTCGTACGTGCTAAGCTAGTGCCTAGGTAATCTAGGTAATTGGTTTATCCGCAATTTAGCTTGGAAAACGATACAGTGTACTGATTTAATCTCGTTTAGAATCAATTTTTAATTAGGATTAAGCCTTAATGGATTAGATTAATTAACGCGATAATCGTAATGTTGCAAAGTAATTACCTACGTTTTGTTATTTTGCGAATAAATAAATGGAGAGTTTAAAAACATGCTTTAGTACGTACCTTGATTATCAGTTCGGCTTTTATATACTACATAATTATACAAACATGGTTTCATTTCAAAATATAAGGAGATTCAGAGGTTTTATTACAGAGTTGTTCATTTCTTTTTTTAATGTCTGAAATCGACTGACGAGCTGAGATCGCCTTGATAGGCGAAAGCTCGGCTAACTGTTATCACCAATTATTCAATAATGTGGTGGCGACCTATTTAATCTTTGTTCAGCGTATTCAGAAATTCATGGACAATTCAAAATATACGCTTACGGCACCCTATCCGTTCTGAATTAACGGAAAGTATAATTTCATAGAAGAATAAGTCATGGTTTGTGCATAAATAAATAAAAAAGTAATAAAAAAAACTAGTACACCATAAAAATTGAAGGACTCCGTCACTACCTTGAATTAATCTAAATAAAAACAATGGAAACCTTCACCAGCTCAAAGCAAGCGCTGTGTCGGCATCGGCACTTACAAGTGCAAATAAAAATTGAAAAATCTGAGCGTCACAAATCCCCTCAGGGTCGAGGCTCGCACGTTTCACACCACCTCTCGTTCTGCTTACTTAAACAATGTTATTTATCTTACGTAAAACTTCAATTTTAATACTATTGGCTTCACATTGATGTCGTACGTTTTTTATAGCTCAATCTACCGTTTGTGCTGATTGGTTTCGATAATCGTTATCGGTATATATATAAAGTTTATAACCTATATTCGAAACTGTAGCAATGATATTTTATCTAAAAAAAATTTAATCGTATCGTATCTATACAGAACTTGGGAAACTTCGCCTTGCATGAATAAGTTTTCTTTAACATGCATATTACAGGCACGAGAAAAGACTATATCATATTTAATAAATGGGGTTAAACACTACTTATACGCGATTTATTAGATTAACACCACCTCGTAACAATACGTGACCAGTCTATCTTATTAAAATTATTCTGTCGTGATATAAGCCTATGGACATAATCAACGAAAACTTTTAAAATGTGTTTCCAATTAAAATTAATTGCAGTGTTTGTCAAATCCTATAAATTTCTAAGACAAATTTTGGCATTAAGCTCCGAAGACGATATTTTGATATTGAAAAAATATCACTATATAAAGCTTCCGAATTCTTATAATTAAATTTCCACTATACCTAACACCATTGAATGATACACACTCTAAGCTAATATCTGAATTTTGGAATTTTGCATGCAGATTGCTGTTGACGCTAACACGAAAACATCCAAAACTTGAATTTGAAACTTGCTCTTGAGGATGTAATTAAACTTTTACTAAGCCTAAATATTCAAGTAACACGAAGTAAAACAGAATATAGAAAAACAGTTTATTATATATATTATACTAGATGAACCGGCCACGCGTTGCTGTGGCTAAGGTTTTTGTTGTATTAAATTGTAATTAGTAAGCATTATTATTATTATTGAATCGTTTGGAGCTAAAAGATAATTTTGACTCTCATATATACAAATAAAATAATATTGCGACTATGAATGGATAAATGAAGTACCCTATATTTTAAGTTGGAGCATAGCACTCATTTTAAAGAAAAAAACGTTAAAATCGTTTTAGTAGTTTGGGAGTTCATCCAGGACAAAGAACGTGACACGTAATTTATATGATATATATTAAGATTATACCGGTGTTATTCAAATATCTATGTTAAAAAGGTAAAAGAAGTTTAGTATTAATTCAATTAATAATGTTATGTTTGCTAAAGCAACGCGAAAAACCAACATATATAAATCAACTCGGCAGTTATGTGTACATAATTTCACGCTTTCCAGTAGCCAGTAATCATGTATACATTCTTACTCGAACATATAACAATATATTGAGAAAAGAATTTTTAACTACCACGAGATTGTCTTAAACATAATTCAGAAGATATGATTTATCCTTTGATATAAGAGAAGTTACATAAAAATACTGAAAAATATTGACCTAATACACGAACAGGAAAAATGTAGTTTTTGGATTTCAGCCAATTTAGACGTCCCAATAATACACTCATCATCGTGAGGAAAACAATTGAAATCTCAAATAATAAGAAATATCAACCTCAATAATGTCCATACTTCTTTTTTTAAGTTAGTCTATGATTCGTGAAAATGATTATGTAAAAATTTTAAAATTATTTCTTATATATTCCCCGTTCAATGACTGGATCGCTCTTTTCACTGTTTAATCATTTAGGTAATTTCAAATAATAACTTTTACTGTAACTTCAATGCGTACTCATGCGCGCCTAATGTCAAAATAAGTACGACGTCAGAGGATCACGGTGGTAACATAATAGACAACCATAAAATATGTAAATGTCATTTCGATTCCTTATATCGGTAGGACGTTGCCCCTTCTCTTTTACACATTCCAATTATGAATTTGAGGAAAAAGGTTTTAAGGTATCGGGAATTAGTTAGCGAAACGACAACGAGTATTGTGCGGGTATATTCTAAAGCTGAACTCAGAGAAACGAAAAAATCTTAGAAATTGAAAAAAATCCTATGACTACACCAGTGCTTATAAAAATCTTTAAGTACACGAGGCTTAATTAAAGATCGTATTCTCGTTAACACATTGTATCAGCTCTACGCAGTACCTACTACTCTTTTAATTATTTTTAACTAATAGCTATGACAAATAAATATAAACATGTGAAAGTTATGTTGTAGTATCGTCTATTTCAATATCCTTGGACATCTAAACACTATATTCTACTCATTTGCGTCCATAGATTATACTTTGAGTTGCAATTCTTATTATACAACATTAATACTTACCTTTGTGTACATAAAGTTTATTTTAGAATGATAAAGTTTCCTTAGCTTTTCTTACACGAGCCATGTTGTGTCGAGGCCGTAACTTCTTTCTTAGTAATGAAAAATTATCTCATTTCTAAGAACTAACCAAGGTTATAAAGGTCTGAGATAATTGATACAATGAAAGCTAGAATAGTCATTAAGAAAATTATAATACAACAAGTTAAACTGTAATATACTAGAGAAGTTACAAAGAATATAATTTGTCTCGCAAAAACATTGTTACCTAATAGCAATTATAATTGTATTTATAATCTGCAACATTTTAATATTTGAAACATTTTTAAGTGCTCAAAATATTACAAGTAGTATTTTAAATAGTTTAGTATGCCATAGAGGATGTTAATAAAAAAAAAATTATGAGTTCAGATAATATAATTGAATAATTGAAGAAAAAAGTAAAACATTTTAAATGTTATTAATTTAAGCACGAATACAATATTTTACGCATAACATATGGTTGCCATAACTCACTGTCATATGAAAGGGTAATAAACTCAAATCAAACAAGCATTTCACCATTATCTATAATGTGAATGGAACCCGTGATACTACGTGCGCGATCACTAGCTAGATACACAATCAGGTCAGCGACCTCATGACTTTCGACTATTTTACCAAGGGGCAAACTACTTCCTACCTTATCTAATACCCCCTCACAATTATTTATTATACCTGCCGCTTCTATAAACTTAGTTCTGGTACAACCAGGATTGACAGAGTTTACGCGAACTCCTTTTGCAGCAAACTCCAACGCTACGCATTTCGTGAACTGATCAAGAGCGGCTTTCGATACACTATACGGCAAGAAATCAAAGTGCTTGATGGGTTTGAGAGCTGCGACACTCGATACATTGACCACATTTCCTTTTGATTCGATGAGATAGGGTGCGGCCAAACTAGTGAGTAGATAAACGGGCCGCATATTGAGGTTCATTGCTTTGTCGTATAACTCCACGCCTTCTAAGATACTTCCATGTATTCCGACTCCAGCGTTATTCACTAAAACATCAATTCGCCCGAATGTTTCCATTGTTTTATCGATAATTTTTTTAACGTCTTCGTCAATAGAGAGATCGGCCTGGACAATTAAAGGTTCGATACCTTTATATTCTTTACATTTTTTAGCGGCCTTTTCTAAATTATTTACATTTCGTCCCACCAAGACTAGTATTGCAGATTGTTTTGCAAAAGTGAGAGCAGCATCTGCCCCAATTCCAGCGCTGGCACCAGTAATAATGACTACTTTGTTGGCGAAGTCCATTACGATCAACGTTACAACGATAACTGAGCTCAAATTAAGTAATCAATTGCATCTTTTGATTCTAAAGGTCATTTAGATAGTAAATACAACATTAGTTTATATTACGTTGAACAGTATCTCCTTTTTATAACTAATGTTAAGATGAAGTAGACAATGTTATTAGTTTACTAATTTATTAACATCATTTAGCATCTTTAATTATATGGATATATTAAAGATGCTAAATGATCTATCTATCTTTATACATAAACAGTTATATGTTTATGTATAAAGATATAACGAATATATCTTTATACATAAACAGTTTCTTTGTGTGTGTGTAATTTAACTTCTCTAAGCGGCTAGATCCATTTTGATAAAATTTTCATAATTAAGTGTTTACAGAACAAAGTCTGTCGGGCTCATTAATGTACGTATAAATAAAAAGATTTTTTATCCTACAGTTCATTATAACTCAGTTCACCTATTAGCAAGGAATTTCTTTCGCCCATGGGCATCTCCATGATCAGGAGGATACGCGTTGCTAGCCCTTAGCTGGCTAGAAGTGATATTTTTTAGTGACTTTCTGCTTCCGGCCTTATTAGTGTATACGGAAATTCGTAGACTGAAGTCGAAGGGCGCACAACACTTCACGCCTTTTCCATATATAAACGGTGGCACGGGACCCGGATGGAACTAATAATTTTCAATTCAAAATTTTTTATTCATAACTTCGATGTGATTTCACTTATGAATTAAAGCAAATTTCTATTATACAATTTGTAAATATAACACTCACACGCTTTTTAAATTATATTACTTAATCTAAACATTTGGGTAAAACGATATCACTTTCAAAAATTGTAGTCAATTAGATATAAAATATGAATTTTGAAACATTAACAATGCAGGATTTGGTTAATCCATTTATCCCGAGTTGCTCTCGCATTGGGGGTAAACTATGTAATGTCGGTTCCGAGGCATGCCATTTACATGAGTGATTATTCAAGAATAGTCGGTAAGCGATTTTAACCGGTAATATTTAGCCAGAAGGGCGATTATAGTATGCATATTCTCTGGCATAATTCGAAGTTTATCTGTGCAAACCGCATTGAAAGCATTGTTCGAGCCCGTTAGGCCATGTTAACACGCCTCACTCCAGTTAAGCAGATGCGTTGTCTAATATAAGTGACACAATATGAAAATCGATACCAATCAAGTGATTGATAAATATCAAACGATATAATTATATTAGAAATGTATTACCTTATTTGCAACTTGCTTTCGACCGCGGATTCTTTGGCGTCCTAGTGGGTTCTGTCAACCATTTTTAATTGACCATTATGTCATTTTTCTTAATTTGATATAATAGTTTTGGAGATAAGTAAATACATACATACATAATATTTTTAATAATTTTGAATAATCATGCAATTTAAAAAGAGTTATGTATAAAGAAAGATACCTTTTACATATGTTGTGAATTGTTAATCAATTATTAAATTGATAAATTTGGGTGCATATGATTGTAATTAAAAACATTATCCCTCAAAATAATATAACAATAGCATATTTCAATAATTATATACAGATTGAAACATTAAATTAACCTTATGCTCAACGCTCAAGGTTCCTGATAGAAAAAAATTACGTTTACCAGTTCCATAGTTCGATTGGCTTAATTAAACATTTGTAGCTAAAATAATAAAAAAAAAATGAGACAACTAAACAAGATAAATACTTGAAGCGTCTAAACGCTGTGTTCGCATGACTTACCCCGAAGGGAAAATTCCTAGTTTCGAATGTTTCCGTAATGTGCCACATACAGCGATCGGCGAGGAATAGAACATTCTTTTCGGAAATCGCTTTCACTGTTGACGTACAAAACTAAATTTATTTGTGCCATGTTAAGAAGTTACATGATATGTTATTGAAATTTTTTTATTATGTAGTACTTAAATACTTTTGTAAACTAAATGTATTCAGCTGATTATTCAAATTATTAAAAAATCGCTTAAACAATTCTGATTAGAAGAAATATAACAGGAGCATTGTTTCATTATAAAATCATAATGTCAGCCTTTAACTGTTATTAAGTAATATTAAATTACTTTTTTGCAATTGATATAAATGCCAGACGCTAACTGATTGAGTAGCACATACTCAAGTTTACCGCCAATCATTCGTTTTTATTATATCTTTCGGCAGATAAACATTTCATAATGATACATTAAGTATGTGACATTATTTATGTTTAAAATTTTGAATTTTCTACTTAGTAATAATATTTCAAAAGTATATTATATAGTACCTATATATTTTATACTTGACTTATAAAGTTGGGAGTGCAGTTTTGTGTTTTTACTTATTATCGTTTTTTATTTCTTTTAAGAACGTTTACAAACTAATTACAATAATGGAATAGTACACTATAATAACTATATTGCTAATTACAAGCACATATATAACCCAAATATAATATCCTTATACGCTTTAAAAATATAATCAGACATATGATTACATGAATTCAAAACTTAACCAGAGCAAAAATCGGATAGACACCTTTGATGGAGTAAAACTAGCAATTACCCAAAAGACGATCGCCTTAAGCGGTTGTTGACGATTATGAACCTTACAGTGAACACCTGTCTCATACAACGTCAAATAAGAAAAGTTATTCCCCTTTAATGACAAGCAATACATCCATCACTGAACTTGCTAGTTAGAGGGGACAAACGAGCATGCGAACTACCATATGGTAACCTTCCGTACAATATTACAACAAATACAGTTCGTAAAATAAAATTCCAATTTGATATAACGCATCAATAGTAATGTTGTCTTGTTGAGACTTATACAGTTATTAAGTGCTACTATTATAAAAAAAAACAAAACACAGATTATTACTTCTAAACGCGACAGCTGCCCCATATAGGTAGGTTTAATAAATTAATTGAGATTTAAAAATAAAAAGACAATATATTAGTTACATTAGTAAAACAAAGCGGAAAACGTGACACACAATCCATCAGGCTCTCAAGGCCTATGACAAGAAGGCTTACTTCTTTCATGAATATTTATAACAACGTAGTTCCCAAAGCAGCTCGCCAGAGAATAACCATTCTCTATAAAACAAAGAATAATGCAAAGATAATTTTAGAAAGCAATTATTTCATCAGTTTGTTTACCTGCAGTTGATCTAGTTATTAGTTTTAATAGTAATTTTTGCGAATCAGTTTTCTTGCTTACGGTTATGGAATAATAACCATAGATTTTTTTAAATTAAGTTTAATGTTGCTATTATATTTAACAAGCTCGTGCCAGCAGCTTCGCTTGCGTTTACTTCGATTTTTACACCTTGGCTTACATTTTTTTATTTAGTTAGAAAAAAATGTAACCCAAATAGTTTTCTGGAAAATATAATATAGCCTATAGCCTTCCTCAATAAATATTCTATCTAACTCTGAAAGAATTTTTCAAATCAGGCCAGCGGTTCCTGAGATTGGTGCGATCAAACAAACAAACAAAATCTTCAGATTTATAATTCGAGTATACTCGAGTTACTATAGATAGACGAAATAAACCTACACGTATTGTTTCCATCAAGAAACTTTTTAATTTGAAACTTGAAAATTTTAAGGTTCCAATTGTTCGAAACAAAAAGGACATCATCGTAAACAAACACTTATTGTTTTGGACAAGTTCTTTGATCAATCATGACAAATTGTGTTTCGATTTAAGAGCTCTCCTAACCTACTTTGACAGTTGTTTACTGAAAGTTTCGCATTGTTGAAACGTCAAACTTTGAATTAGTTCCAGAATACCAATTACGTTAAAAATTGTTTGAATGTTTTGAAAGCTCTATTAATAATATTATAGTTCCTTCTGTATAAATAATGGTATATGAACGGTAATTTATTTAAATACCGACAGTTATTATTATTTGATCAATTTTATTCTTACTCTATACATACTTTAAATATTAGCTTATAATGTTATCTTTGCGGTTAATCGCCTCAAGGTGAAAACAAAACACATACGAAAAAAAACAAATGATTTCTTTAACATTATAATTACAATACACGAAAAAATTTGCAACCAAAATAATATAAAATCATCTTAGGTATCCCCATTAATATCATTATTCATTGACGCTCTTAAAAATTGTATAAAAACATTTTGAGTCGTAACTTGAAGCATAGCGAAATCACCTCTGAATAAAATATATGACAATATAACAAAGACGGTAACCTCCTACTGCGTATATTATCTCGGTAACATCTATATATCGCATCGGTAATGCTATAATAATATTATACCGTGTTTTCTTCGAGTTTTGCGATATTTCACGTCGGCTTCCATAAACGGAGAATGCCTCAGAGGCCCGCAGGAAATATGGCTAGCAATAAAAATGTCAAGTCAGGTCATCAGAATGGAAAGCCCGAGGCGTTTTGTCGCCAGATGTGCCACCGAATCAATGAAAAACTGTTTTCTTTCGTGTTTCATATGCCTAGTGTATCATATGTTCGCCTGACACAAAATGTAAGCAATGTGATGGGTTAATTTTTCAGTTGAAACTGACTAACACTGAAAACAAAATAATATGTACCATAGTGATTTTAACTATTATATTTATATATAAATTAACATGTTCATTATAGTTTTTTCTTTTGGAATGGTATATTATAAAAAATTATGATAAGAAACGCACTAGCTTATGACTTTCAATTTAAATTATATTTAATATATCGAATTAATTTCTAATACAAATGCATATAATGTTTCATTATGAAATAACAATTGCACATTGGCCGTACAATACAAGATCGGATTAGATAAATAGTTTCTTTATTAAGAGTGAATTTAATAAAACCATGTTAATAATAGCAATATCTATTAAAAGAGTAATAACCTACTTCCTAACCATAGATAATTTTTACATTATTTTGACTTCTCAGCCATTATATAACTCAACAATATTACAAGAACAATGAGTACCGAACAGTTTTCATGTCGGAAGCAGCATTACAGAGAACATTAGCCTTCCCGATAAGGCGTCGAAGAAAATTGGTGCAAGCACGCTAGCATCGCTTTAACTTATTATACCGAGTATAACACTAAACTTCCTTAAAGTATCCTATATAGTAATTTTATCTACGGGTTATCGTTTGGGAATATCTTAACTATATACAGAAAATTGACCAGATACTAGTCGATGGCACGCTATCGGTGTGTCATAAATAACCTTTACAACTTCCGACATTTTTAATAAATTTATATTTAGTAAGTGGCGAAAGACACTGTATTACATCATCTTTTGTGTATCTGACTGTCCGTTATCACGTAAACAAAGAAATTCTCTTTTATCTATTGAATGACTTTTAAATTTAGAACATGGTATAACAATAAGCCTGGCGTACAGGCTTCTTAGTAAAAAGAAACGTAAATTTTTATCTACAACTAAAAAATTATTTTTGTTAAGGTGATTATCTTCTGTAGCATAATTCATAGATGAAGAAGTCGTGGAGTTTTGGACTTGAGTCTATAAATTTCAAAATGTCCTAAATAAATATATATCGACATCGCATCATTAAAAATAATTAATGGTGTCATGTGGTTAAGGTATCACCTATCGCCAATTGAGCTTTGTAAGCGTCTATCACCTACTTTAAATCAAATATTCGTTACTTGGTAACTGAATATGTATACTAATATTATAAAGTTGAAGAGTTTGTTTGTTTGTTTGAACACGCTAATATTAGGAATCGCTGGTCCGATTTGAAATATTCATTCAGAGTTGGATAGTACATTTATTAAGGAAGGCTATATTATACCTTTAAAAAAAATGGGGTCCTTACTATAAGTGCAATAATGCAATCTAAAATATAAGAATGAAAATGAAAACGAGCGAAGCCGCTGGCAGAAGCTAGATAGAATGATAAAAAGCGGAGTTAAATTGAACTACTAGATGACACGGCCACGCGTCGCTGTGGCAAAGGTTTTTGTTATATTAAATTGTAATTAGTAAGCATTATTAGTATTAATAAAAAG
>JAOSYY010000002.1:8512921-8533134 GCA_025727935.1 Hebomoia glaucippe
TACAATAATGTAACCCAATGGTGTAGAAATCGAAATGAACGCGAGCGAAGCCGCTGGCACAAGTTAGTATAAAAATATATGTTTTTGAAAATAATACCATTTTCCAAACCATTTTAATTATTTCCAAGTAAGTATAACCAAAAAGTTTAAAATGACGTGAAACAAACTTCGGGACACCGTTGATATATTACTAAAATTCTAAATTGAATTATTCAAGTATAAAATATACTTTAATTTAGAAATAACAAGTGTTCCTCTAAATGTCCACTATAAACTACAATAATATTCATAGATTTAAAGGGTGTGAAAATAAAATTAGACAGGTGTTCATCGTATCATTGAATCATTAACGAAATATTATCGCTGAAATGTTTCCTGCGATGAAAATAAGCTCTTATTCCTTAGTCAATAATGCCACAAAAAAGGCATTTCTTGATTATATTTTAGTAATAAGGTAAATAAGTTCCATAGGTAAATACAATATTGTGTCGCAAGAAACATTAATCTCTATTTTCTATTTAATATTTTGTTTTCCTTATAATATCGGGTTAAAATTACAAGTACATAACTTGGTTTATATTAATAATTCTAAGAATGGTGTAGGTGTTGCCGAAATTCATGTTTTGTTTGTATAGCTAATGGCGGTCTCTATGCATTTGGAAGGCATTGAGTGAACAATCCATATTTTGTGCTGCATTTGCTATGTAATAATAAATTACTGATTTCCATAACTGATCATTTATGAAAATAATGTAAAACCGCGATGTTATAAGAAACCGCTAATCCATAAAGTGCTTATGAGTTTGTTTATCTGTATTTTAGAGCTCCTAAATGAATGGACTGATTTTCACATTTTTGCTGAAAAACTGACACAATTGAAATGGCTTTTAACTATAATGCATGCAGATGTTTAATGACTTGGTTGTCGGATCTCATTTAAACTCTTTTATTATATAACTAGCTTCTGCCAGTGGCTTTGCTTGCGTTCACTTCGATTTTTACACCTCAAATTATTTTACGGGTCGTTTAGTAAGGATTCCTATTTTTTTGAAAATATAATAAAATCTTTAGCCTTCCTTGATAAATGTACTATCCAACACTGAAAGAATCATTTTTTCTCAGATTAACACGTTCAAACAAACAAACACTTCAGCTTTATAATATTAATTTAGATATATTTTTTACTTTCTCCGTAGATTCTAACCAAGCAGAATATGATTATGAAAGAAACTGCAACGCTCACTACTACTACTTCCCATCGAAATACAGTATTTAAGATCTATAGAAGGGATATTATATATTTTTAATGAAACAAATGCTGCTAGTAACTCATTCCAACCGACTGGCCCTATAGAACGAAGCACTGCGTTCACAATAGTCTGCGCGGTTTCACTCACAAAGTTTACGTTGTACTGTAGACTGTACATCACTTATAGCTTCGTGTAACATGTCGTCACTAATGGAACGACACGGCTGACCTAATTTTCACTATACGAATAACAATGAAAATATTTTCCTGTCATAGTCATTAGATATCCATACACATAAAACATACGCTTTGATCAAATGTTCCAGAAAACATTTTTTTTATTATTTCTATTTTTCCGCAACTGAATCTACAATATTAAAAAAATAAGCTGACGTCAGAGAGATTCATGATAAATAACTTGTGCTCGTTTGTAGATACCTGGTGTTATAAAAAATAATGTCCTTTTCTATAAAATAGGGGAGAATATGGTTTGCTTGATAGTAAGTGATTTCCACCCCTCATCTATGGACATCTGCCAGATCAGGATCTAGAAGATATGTTGCCAACCTTAAGGTCTAAGGCTTATGATAGTATGAGTAAATATGATATATATCTAAACATTATATTTTAGCTGACTTAAAAATGGACCCCAATTTTTTAATATCTGATCATGTAATCATCAACAACACAGAAATAGATAAAAGACCTCATACATTTTAATTAATAAAGTTTTACTTATCAGCCCTTATTATGTCTTAACAAAAGGTTTAATCTCTTAAGTCGTCACAAATAAGTTCCTATTCGTACATAAGCTTTGAGCGCCTGAGGGCAACAAAGTTTTGAACTCAATAAATTTGAGTTATGGCTCCTTATAAGATTTACGTTTAGAAGATGAAGACGATAGATTAGTCTTATTTGTAGAGTTAGGGTTCACTCATATCGTATGGCATGTGTGATTAAATTAAGTTTTTGCATCTTATTATTGCTAAAATTACAAATCACCACCAACAGTTTCTTTAATCACGCTTTTATAGGTATGAAACCACAAAATTAGAATCCGACTTTGTAGATTAAGGAAGACATCTCGGCTCCATTTTCAGATCAGTTCGATGCTAAGATTATATTAAACTGACACCGGGCTAACGTAAGTTTTAAAAATTTTAAGTTAACCGGATATCACATGTCGTCAAAAAATAGTTAATTCATATCCTTACATACGAATATATCTTGTAATTATACTAATTTGCAATCATATTTAAACTATAATGTTTTAACAATGCTAATTATACTTGAAATACGTATTATTTTTATTTAAATAGGAAATGGTAAAAATGGGACTTACACGAAATATCCCTTTTGTATAAAATTCTATTAAAATAAATTGAAGAACGATATAAAACAGTAGCACATCGCCGGACATTCCAACGAATTCAATAATCGGATTATTTAAATTGATAAAATGGCAAAATATAATTTGCATAACGGTTTATTTGGATGTATGTATTTCAATTATCATATATTATAAAGCATTAAGATTTATATAAATCACTATAAAAATAGGTGATTATAAATATCTATTAAATGTAGAACTTATATATGTATCATAGACATATTAATGACGAGACAAGACACACTTCATTGAACTGCTTTGATTCAATATACAGTTAAAATAAGTACATTTTATCGGCTTGAGTCCACGGCACTCTTCGCTACATAGATTCATAAAAAAATATAAAATGAGAATGTTTCTATAATAAAAATGTGTTCCTAATATTTTAAAAGGCAACACGATAAAATATCATGAATATACCAATAATTCTCTGTCGCTACTCCAATGTTGCATCACAAATTCCATTTACACAAACTAACGCCTACGCCTTCACTGCTATACAGCCTCTCATGCTATCACAACTGAAGCCTAGTGCGTAAATCATGCAATAAATTGTTAAGCATGAAATATTCAGCCTCTTTATACGATAGGGTGTGAAAACGGTGGAAAATTTGCCTTTACTTCCTTTTTTTTCGTCAAAAACACAGGCATGTTTATTGTTATTACATCGTCAGATTAAGTCTTTGTTTCTATTCGCTTTCTTAAATAAACTTATAAAATAATACCACGAAGAAATTTTGTATTTAATCTCACACCGTTATAGCCATTTATTTACACTTTAACGTATTGCTTGTTAAAGATCGATCTTATTTAACGCCAGCCACCCGGGAAAATTGACTTTTAATTTGCAATTTTCAATATCAGCCAACTTCAAAGGTTGAGATATTGCCGAGAGATTTCAATGTTATAAATAATAATAACGATACATTTACAATGTTGGTAGGAGTAACATAAGTATTCTTGTCAATCGTTTATCATGTTTAGACTCAGACAACATAACAGCTTTTTTCTAAATAAATATGAAGGTATATAGGATATTTATAAATGAATAATTATATATAAAATGTTTGTTTGTCTGTAGCTTATCCCCTAATCGACTTCACTGATTTTAATGGGATTCTCACTGGCATATGCCGTACTAGTTGGCGTAATAGCGAGTTAAGTTCACAGAAAAGTTACTGAAACCCACATGATTCTGATGCTCATTTTTCCAAGCCAATGTTTCAGTTTTTGAGGATTTCTTTTAACAAAGGAAAAGCGAATTACATGAAATGAACACGAGTGAAAAATACAAAGCATTAAGACATGAGTCTAAAATATTAATTACAAATCCATAGACACTGACTTTTTCTTTAGGATTTTTGTACCCTGTAAGTTACCTACGATACTTTATAGTCGCGATTTTTACGTTTGTAAATATTTTCTCTATATCAAAGGCTAACTTTTATATCTACAACGATCTTGGACAGACGAGAGCCCTCCGTAAAACAAGTTTGATTGCTTTTTTATTGCTTTCGCATTTCGCTCGAAAGTTTGTTTTGTATGGGAATTTAGAGTATTGTTTTTCGTACAAGTTTGTGATGAGACGAGCTTAGAGCTAATTTGTTATTAAGCCTGCTTTTCTCTTATCTAGTATTATTGGATGAACACAATTAATAAGTCTTCTTATACATAATTTAGAATTTACTTTATATAAAATTAGTTTAAACTTTTGCTTTAAGTTTGTGCTTCATATTTTTATAAATAGTTGATTTTATACAAATCAATATTTTACATTAAGCTTCGGTTGTTTAACCCATTCATGAATATTATTTTTGTGTTTTTTTATATTATAAGGGGGCAAACGAGCAGCATCAAGGAACTTGGAGATGCGTTGCTGGCTTTTAAAATATATTAAATCAGAGCAATACATACAAAACGTAAAATATAAATGTACTTAGTATTTGATTCTTAATAAAATCTCTAAATACATTTTAAGTGGAATAAAGTATAGCGTAGAAAAACAGTATACACATTTAATTCCTTACTGTTGAAGACTGTTTTTAATAAGTATCTACATTTTTCAATCTAATGGTATTGTTCCTTTTCTATTTTAATTGTAGTACAGAAAAAATAGGGCTGCACTTTTCATCGATATTGTTATAATTATTACAGAGAGGGTATTAAAGATTTGTATCAATATTCGAATATATTTAATAAATATTTTATTCTGTTTCAAAATGTTAAAATTGACTAGATTCTCCGCAAATTTATTTTTAAAGTCTAGTCTGGTTTATGATTTTACTTTTCAGTATACATATATCAAATTGCAGGTAAAACAATTTGCATTAAACACGTGCATTGTCTCTACCTACATATTTTTTTTTAATTTCAAGCAATAGATGCAATGTAAAATTCTGATGTTTTCTATCGTACAGTTTTTTGCATGAACGGGTTTAGTGTCGATACAAATGTAAGTCTTTTGTGGCTTCGCGTTCCATTGCAGACGTATTGTATTGCAATACTACCAGTAATTATATATTATATTTAATGTAATACTTTGAAAACCTTTTAAAATCTATCAATTTACCGTCATAGAAGCGGCTAGGAAAATAGCTCTCATCTTGATATGCTTAATAACATTTTAATAATACAGACGTTGATAGGAATATTAGAGAAATTGTTAGTCTATAGGTAAATATTGTAAAGAAAGTTGCATAGAACAGAATTCCAATGGCTCAGTTGCCTAGGCCAATTCGAGAATTAAAAGTAGCGCAAGAATCATTGTTCGTAAGTAAATTATCTATGGCGAGGTAACTTTTGTCTATGAAATTCTGAGTGCTTAGAAAGAAATATGCATGTTAATAGTATATCAATGTATATTATGGTATGAGAAATTTCATTAATAATTAAGTTAACCTTGTTTTGTTTATGAAATTTTACCATAAAGACAGGGCATACCGACATTTTCACGAGGACTGAAGGCACCATTGTCTCTGTCTTGCTGTGTAATTTCACAGAACACTGGAAGGCAGCAATTGGAATGTAGAACAAAACATTTAAACACTTTAGTGACGCAAATTTTTTTAAAAAAGTAATACAAAGCGTTCTTGATAATAAAATACCATTTTATACAAGCTTAAATTATCATCAAATAAATCGTATTATAATTCATTAGAAGGTCTTTTACAAATAGCGTTAACAAAGCCATGATGTTTTTAAGTATAGAATTTATTGCATCATATAAAAGCTATGTCAAAAATCGTTTTACCGACATAGCTTGCAAACCATAGAACACTCGTTGATCGAAGCTTTTAATTCTTAATTCAGGGTATGGTTTGAAGGGAGGGTGAAGATTGGGAGAGAAATAAACGTCTTCTATTCCACCGGCACTTTACCTCGGCTGCAGTGATTTGATAACACCGTTTGTTTCAAGTGCCACTCGCTTCGACCAACATTTCAAAAATAATTTCTTGATTATACAATCCATTTCCATTTAGTCTTGCGTCTTTTTTTATAATTCAATTACGAACCAAAGATAGCCTTAATTATATTTGATAGAATTCGAGAAAGCTGCTTTCTTACAAAGGTTTTTTAATATTCTAAAGTAAATTGTGGACAGATTTAGTAATATTGAATAATTTAAGCTTTAGGACAAATGTAAAAGCTACTAATTAGATAAATGATGTAAAGTTTAGAATGAAAACTAAATTTTTATGCATGACTTTTATAATGTCTATAAATAATAGATCTTATGTTTATTTATAACCTTTTTATATAGGTGTTATGTGCACGTTTGTCCAAAAAATATTTTAATAAAAAAATGTGCTGTTAAAATTAGTAGATAAAACAAAATTAATATTTTATATATCTTTAATTTTTTCAATAATTTACATAAAGCGTATCAAATGATAGAAAAAAGCTCGTGAAAAAAAAACCAAACGTTATTTGACTAATAGTTTATTGATACCTTACACAAATGACAAATAATATACATGAAAAGCTTAGATAAGTATAAAAGAGCGTAGCACTACGTAGCGCCATGTGTGCTACACATAGCTACGACGTGCTATGTGCGCCAGAGCGGAGTTAAAAATTTAGTTTTCAGAACGAAGTTATTTACTTAGACTAATTTTTCTTTTAAGAATATACATCAAAGAATTATAAAAGATATTATGTTAAATTAGAAATCAAGTAACTTATATAGCAATGGTCACGAAATAATAGAATCTGTAAAATTGCCGAAGTTTCATCAAAGGAAAAGTTAAATTAGTCTTCGATCATAATTCCATTCATCAAACTTCGATAAAATAACTTTAAAAGCGTCTTCTCTTGTTTTCGTAAAGAGAATGTTGAAAGGGAAATCGAAAATTGAAAAATTTTACTCAACCCTTGATTAACTATTTCGGGATACATGTTACTATTTTTATAAAGTACAATGATAAAATTTGCTGTTAAAATTTTTTATTTCTTTAAAATCTATAAAGCCTTTAAAGGACAATCACGAGTATGATATAAACAATGGGAACCATAATTAATAAACGTGTATCAATGGACTATGGGTATGCTTGCATGCCAATAATTGTCACAGCAATTATCTCTGATCCGCACATTGAATGCAAAGAAAAATTTAATATACGTGAAACTGATTTATTTAATTTATTTCTAGAATCTTTGCTGTTTCATGAAATCTTTTGTAACACGAAAAAATGATACGTTTTAATACTAATAAGACTTGACAAATAAAAAACTTAATAGCAACTTCTGTTCCTTAGAGCTATATATAGGGCGTTTGTGTCTATATCTTAACAATCATGTTTCGATCGCTCGATCGATGAAGATCTATAGAAGATTAATGATCAAACCGGTTGATAAATCTAAGTTAATTCTATTAATCGTGCTACAAATTTAAGGCGCTTTTTTTTTAAATTTTCTATAATGAAAATACAACAAATATTACTAAAAATACAAAAAGATCTTAAATAGGTATAAGATAAACTAAAAACTATTCTCGAGTCAAAGTTGGACTGCTCCAGGCGTTTTTTTCTTCTAGATAGTAATAAGCCATTTTAAAAGAATGTTCTTGACTTTTTAAGTTAAGAGGAAGTAAGTTGTCTTAGTTTCATATTTCATTTAACACTGAGGTCATGGAACGAATAAATAAATAAATGCTATTAAATTTGTCTTTAACCTTTACCTTTTAGAAATCATAATAGAACTATTATATTAAAAATACCAATACATGACCCATCTGTCTAAAAGGTAGTCCTTGAAACCCACATGATAAAATGTTCATTACAGAAGAATATAGAAATATATCCGTCTCTTGTCCCCCGTCTCAATTACATTATTTCAACAATTCTATCTATTAAGAAACAAAATGAGATCAAATAAATTATGCGTCATTGAGTTACATAGATAATTAAAGTGTTCAACGAAAGTATAAATCTTATCCATCGGAAAGTTTCCAACTTTACACTCCAAGTGAAGTTATAATCCTTATTGAGTCGATAATGTGTGTTGAAGGAATCCTTTTTAAATTTATCTTGTGAGCAAGAACCGTGGCCTACATAGACGTGTTTTCATTTCGGATTTACTTTCAACTTCACACCGCAACCGAACATCTGCGCCATTCCTACAGGATATTTTCTTTTCCTCCTTCAACACGAGATCTTGACGACTAGCTTTTGTGATTTAAAAAGATTTGCAGGCAAAACCGCTTATCGTACCGCGTTGTGTCGTATTTTGTTGATATTATCATAATTCCATTATTAGGAATTTGGCTTTGCCAATCCATTTGTATGTATAATACATACCTGCATCAATATGTAATTCGATAAATATTTGCATCCTAAAGCTTCATATGCATTTTCATAATAAGAAAATTTTTTTAATTAATTATTCATAATCGTAGATAATTATTTATTATCTATGGTAGTAACATTATTTATATTCGATTACTTTTTTAGAAAAAATCATTGTTTCTAGTTGTAATAAGTGCATACTCATAAGAGTATTTTCTTTAGAAGCATGAAATAGAGCCCATCTAATTGTACCTTTAAAATGATTAGTTGAAACAAGAAAATACAATAAAAGAACAAAAACAATTCTAAATCCTGTTATGTTATTTGTGTACTAAATTATATCGTAATTTTTATACAATATCAGGATTGTTTCGATGTTTGAACGATGTATGGCCGAGTGTTTAATATAGCCCTATCCATTTAAATGTTACCTAAAACGTATACTGCTAATGACATATAAGTTGAATCAGATGAATAGAATTGCTGTCAGATCCTAGTTATGGAAGAAATAATTAATGAAGTAACACGAAACTTTCTAAAATATATACAAACCTTTGTTTTTCCATTTTCTGATAAATATTTATATATATCACAATATCTCCATACAATTATAATAATTAAGATATTCTAAAAGGCCAATTGAAATCTAACCTCAAAGCTTTGTGAGCCAACTTACTCAACTACTTACTAACTACGTTCATAGGAAATGCAGATAATATCAAGCCAGCGTGCCCACCCCGCTTGGTTTTGTGTCGAGACTTGAGTGTGCTTACGACACCTTTGAGCTTTTCTTAGACCCAAGGATGAAAATAGAAACACAGGTAAATCAGAATTAAAAACAAAACGAATTATTTATTAGAATAAAGTAAACAATAATTATTTCAAACAAAGAATATATAAATACGTTAGAATATAATATAATTATATTCTATTTCACATAAAGCATGAATTATTATTTTATTCGGTATATAGCTTTATAGAATTTACATTTAATGGTAACGCAAAAGTCGTTATGAAGCACTAGAAGTAATACAAAAGTCATTATGTAAATAAGATGTATGACTACGGTGTGATTTTCTGCAGATAAGAATAATCGATTTTAAGAATATTTACGTACCTCTTAACATATTATATAGCCACGACACGCGATTAAATCCCACAATTATTTAATTCACATAATTCTATTAAAATCAAAATACCACAACAGAACACGTTTACGAAATATCACAGTTTGATAATGTATTTACATTCGCGTATACCGCTAACGGACACTGCAGTGCCGTGTACGGGCGAGCGTGCAGTGACCGATGGAAATATATGGATGGTATGCGGAGACGAGATTTTTTATTAAGGAAGGTTTTTGATATGTACGAACAACAGTGCAACGCGTAACGTCGCGGCGGCGGCGCGGCAAAGACTGTCCGGGAGGGGTTCCGTACTGCGCCGCCCGCCCTAACGTGGGACGCCGATACAAAATTAATACTTGTTTTGCTAAGAGCGATTTCGATTTGTCGGGCCCAAATTTGGAAAGTTTGATCTTGTTAGCAATTAAAGTTGTCTTAATATATACTTGTATAGCTAAGAGCCTTTAGACCCTCGAGGCCGTTAACGCGAATAATGTTTCGGAGATGTTAACGTAATTTAACATCTGTTGAACAAAGTTTTGAGATTTTTCAGAGCTTTTGAGATAAATTTACTTACGTAATACCTTGATATATTAAAGAAAGAATTATGTAAAATACTTATAACTGATGGCGGGTACCTGTGGAACTGAGCTGGCAGCAATATGGAGTGAACCGCATCTCAATTTTTATTAAACTGGAACAGACCCAATATTTTGCAAACTTTGTGGGTGGAGAGGAAAGTTCCATTTCCGTCGTTTACGAACTTTGGCCATTGATGTAGTGTTTCTCGTTTGCTAAATGTAAAATATCCCTGCCTACAATACAGGATGTCCACATACATGCGAAAACATTATATAAAAGGTGTTAAATCGTGTATATTGCTATAAATCATTCCTAAGCCTAATTTAGCGATTGTTCTACAAACAGCAGCACTTTGACTAGAGATCAGAGATCTTCTGTTGTTAATAGGCACTATACAATGCTATACATATTATATTAATCTATAACAGACAGTAATCATTATTATATTTACAATATAAAATATATTACAATTTGCATTTATAATGAAAATTTTCTGTAATAATATCCATACTAAAATTAATTGTTAAATTAAAAATAACTCAAAATCTAATCTACATCAATATTATAAACAGGAAATATTTGATTGTTTGCATTGAATAGGCTCCGAAAGTACTTGACCGATTTGAAAAATTCTTTCACTGTTGGAAAGCTCCGGTAAACATAGACTATATTACATTTTCAAAAAGTTAGAGATCCATACTAAAACTCCAAGAATATAATTCAAGGTGTAAAAATCCTAATGAACGCGTTCGAAGCCGCTTGCAGAAGCTAGTTCCATCATAATTTTTAAACAACTACATTTTTAAACTTTCCAACCATTATTTACCTAGCGTCATTCCTACTAATCCACTGTAATAGTGCATTAGAACAATTACCGGGCTTTTGTCAAAAATGGGCTTCAAAAGTGATAAAGCTCTCCTGTGAATTTGGATTTAAGTTTATGGCGACGAACCGTCAAACAGCCAAATGAGTACTTTTTTATGCCATACGCAGGCAAACGAGCATACAGTTCACTTATACTAACCAATTCCTGTCGCCTAAGTACACCTCCAAGTTCTAGAAGACGCGTTGCCAACCTTTAGGCCCTAGTAATAATGTAATGTTACATTATTTTGTCATTTTTGGGACGTTTTGCTGACGGCCTTATTTATTTTTATGTCGAGTAGTCGGAAATTTGTAGACTGAAATCGAAATGAGCACAGCACCACGACTTTTCCACCTATGAACGGTGATACGTGATCCGGATGGGCCTTACAAATTATTAGGAGTTACTTCCATCACATTTAAGCAGAACATACATTAGGTATATATTTTTAAATGCATCTGCGTTCCGACCCGGAATTGAACCCCGTGGTCTGACGTCGTGGCTGCTTCATCCAACCACTAGGCTACAGAACCCTCCAAATCATATATTTTTATTATTTTTATGTACTGTAACAAGATCCCACTTTTAGAGATTTTTATGAATAAGGCCGTTACACGACTGTCTTATAGAAAAGTTTAACGAGAGGTCGTCTATTTAAAAAGTATGGCAATTGCAAATGCATCAATTGCTTCGATAATTATATAGCTTGACAAATCTTATATTTATAAAGTGGTCTATTTGTGGTTTAAAACGGACATTTTCCATCACAATCTGATTCATGACAGTTGCGGTTGTTCGTAACATAGTACTTATGTCGTGACATAGTTCAATGATTGATATTAAGTATTCCAAAATGAATGAGAGTCGTAGAAGCATATCTAGTATTAATATTCATAAAGGACACGTAATCTACTTTATCAATGTGGACGCTTTATGATAAATTAAAGTTATATTTTATATTGCGCCTTTACTTATAACAGAAACACAATTTAATTTTTGCGTCTGTTTCTTTCTGATAAACTTCGAAACGGTTGAATAGATTCTAACCGGATTTTCACCGGTGAATGGATTATAAGGAGTAACTTAGTGCATTTTTATAACATCATCGTCATCCTGAAACGTGGTTATGAATCTGTTAGTGTAGTTTCAAGTGCTGGGTCGTTAATCTAACAGAAAGTACAAATAAAACTATTATATATAAATTCTATAATCATGTAATATCATAATCTGGTCGTATATGACAATATTAATGGTATGGTCGTTTTGGGAATTAAATTAAGTTTCTTTACTACTTATTTTAAACATGCAGAGATGGAAAGACCATAAAATTCAATGATACATCTGTCTGATTTCATTTATAATTTTTAAATTACTCGAATCATAGTAAATATATTAAATAATCGGTACACATCACACGAATGACTTGTTAATGATGTTGTGGCTGAAGCGTCACCTACAAACTTCATGTATTGGCTATACTTATAAAATATAAAATCTAATATAATATAAAATATTATTTAGAGAATTTGCCTTTTAAGTTGTATATAGGCCATTTATATATAATAGAATATTTTTAAAATAGCTAACTTCAAAAGAAAATAATACCAAATTGTCGAACAAACGATCCAGACTAAAAAAACTATGACAAATTTTTGTCACGCGTTTTCGTGACTCACTCCCATCCTTCAAGCAGAAAATTCATTTTAAAAAATAATATCCTAACATAATTCAATTTTATAGTATAATTTACTCTTTATGTATACTAAAAACTATAATTTAAGCAAAGTATTACGTTCACCTTCTCATCTAAGTATTGAATGCAACCGTTAAATGCACTTTTAAGTGTAACTAACGATGATTTATGAACTTTCTAAAGAACTATCAAATGTATTTGGTAAATATCTAAAAATATACTTGTAGATAAGTATTATCAAATTCCTGTACAAAATTACACGAATACAATAAAATATCAGACATATTTATCAAAATAAGAAACAAACATTAACAGTAAATGCTGAACAATAATTTTTTAACGATGTAAATTAGGGTTCACTCAACAGTTTTTATGAAAATACTTCAGCACCTTCCAGGCTTTCATTTAATAATTCCAAGACAAATGTCGCTCACCCAATGAAAATGTAAACACGTCTAAAGGAGGAATTAATTATTGAAATATTTAGACTACGTTATAAATTGAATATAATTAATGTAATAATTTAGTATGTTTAGACAGTAATTCTTATTACTTTGCGTGACAATTGTAGTCCAAAAAGATCACTTGCTGTAATCAAAGTATGTATAGAAAATAATTGGATTTACGATAACTTTATAATGAAATATATCTAACTAATAATGGCCCGCAGTGGAACCTACGTTAATTTAATTTATACACGATGACGATGGTGCTGACATATAAGTAGCCTAAGTCACCTCTAATAAAATAAGCTAACATCTACTGAAAGTCCTGTACGATTTTGTCCCGCCGTTTCAAGACTTAATCAGAACAAATAGGCGGAATTATGTTTGTAAGTACAAAAAGGTATATCAAGCGTATCAATCGGTATAGGTATATAAAAATATTATGAAATGTAAAAATGTATTTAATAATGATTCACCAAAAAATGATCACACCTATAATACATCGATGCAGCTAGACTGTTAGAACTTACACTAACGAGATCGTCAAAGTTAATCTCAATTTCAAATCCTCCACATAACGCAACTACAAAGCTTACGCCCAAACGATACGCTATTACGTTGCTTTTACAGAACGTAATAAAGTCGTCGGTTGACCCAATCGCTCCACGTCAGTTCAATATGACGGTGCCAATAATGCGGCCAGTACCGCCTCTCAACACGATTAAATTTTTAACATTTTCCAACTGCAAGAGCTGCATACAATAAAGGCACTGGACTTTGTATTACGTTTCTGCTTAGAGATCTTTGTTTATTATGTTTGTCGAGATACGGTTTAAATAACTTAATAGACTCAGTTTTTCTCCAACTAGCTGCACTTAAATAATGAATACAAGTAGAGTTTTTAGTTATATTTTATTCAGAGCGTGTGCTAGTTTACATGTGTAGAGAGTAAGTGATGTATAATATAAACTAAAACAAAAGCTAACTATGTTTTCTTTTTTGCTCTAAAAGTTTTGTACACAGAATAAAAAGTATATATTGTATAATTGGTTATATATTCTATGAACTTTTTAATAAAAACATTTTAATGAATTTTCTTATATACGAAACTTTGAGAGCCATATATTTGACAATTATATATAACAATTGATGTTATATATATATATATGTCAAATATATGACCCTGTCATATTTTTATCATAGAAGTTTTGTTAAGGAGTTATAAGTATATTTTGTTTTTAGTTTTTAACTACATATTCAGTATATTGCATAAACATGAATTTAAGAATAGAATATCTCTTATATATTGTATAAATAATGTAGAAAACATTCATACCCTCTCAGTCTATTACGGTTGGAATACAAAACCGCAGATGCGACTTTAATATGAAAATTTTTGATTCGTTTGCGGTATCTCATACTTTTCAGATATTTCAAACATTTGTAACAAGCCCAAATTGTCTGCATATTGTTAACGTAAAGTAGCCGAGCCTTTGTTAGAGTGATTCCATTTGATTATTTATTTGTAAAAATAAGTATTATTTAAATTATAATTACCTTAGTCTTATTCCATGCCGTTCTTTGTGTGTAATGAGCATAAAAAGCCAAGATCAAAATCAAACAAGTAATCTTTAGAAATACTTATAAATCGCTCATTTCGGATAAACCTACTGTCATAGTAATACTCATAGTCGTCCCATTTCTAATAATAGTAGGATAGATCATTAATAACCTACTCGTACATTGTCATTTGACAAATTCTTTTCACACATGGCATTACGGTGTTGTATAAAGAAGTGTATAATAAAATTCTCAGATTAAGTAGAATATGCAAAAATCAGATTTTGAGATAAAAAATTTAAATATGTACTAAAGTCTTCAATTAATATTTTTAACATTGCAATAAATGTTTTAAATTGATGATGAGATAATAATCTTAATGTATCTATTTATATCGCAATAAAAGAACCTAACAAAATTAGCATAACGAGTGTCCCGCCCGCCCTAATGAATGACCAGGCAATTGAAACAACTGGATTGCAATCGAATCCTCTGCGTATGTAAATTAGTTCTGAATTACCTTATAAATTGCTTTAAATAGATAACTAAAATTAGTTTGAATATACTATTAAAGTCTGCTGTAACTTCAAATTAGATGTCATTTATCTATTGTTATATTTGAATGTATTTTTTAAAATCAGCCTTTAAATGGGAGAATTGGGTCTAATTGAGAAATAATGAGAGATATTTCTGAAAAATTATCATCATTCAGTAAAGGCTATGAATTTCACTATTATTTCTAACTTTCATTTAAGATTTAAAACAATTTAGATATTTATTTTATTAATTTACATAGTACGCTAAAAACATAAGACTATATGGGCATCGGAAGTTGGTGCGGTTTAAATTTCACCAGCAAGCTACGGAAGTAAGAGATGTGACCACTTTTTGCTCTAACACTTATAAGTAATTTTAACACATAATATGTTAGCATTCAATTAATACATTTCTATTTAGTATTTAACTTTTGTAAACTAAAAAAACTGGACATTGGATGTAACTTTTTACTAGATTTATAATCTCTCACCTCTGCAATTATAATACATATACTTGAGATGTATATAGAGTATACATTGGATTTGAAGCAATTTATGAATATATTACAGCCTAGATTAATATATTCTGTCATCGTTTAGCCCATATTTTAAAATACATCTCAAGATGAAAACTATACTTTTGTATTGTTAACATACAGAAAAAATTGTTTGGAAAATCTTAAAACTAGATTCAATTATGAGTGACGTCATAGAATACGATCTAAATAACAGTATTTGGAATAGAAATTATTCCGTAATTATATACAACAATGTGAAACATCAAAAATATATTAGAAATTTCTTCAAAATCAACTTATCTCGTTTCGTAATATGAATGTACAAGTATAATAGGTGAATTTACGGTCCTCTAGTAAAGTTTTAGGCTAAAATAGTGTCATTAAGCCAATGAAGTGTTTCTCGTTTGTTTATGCAAATCGAGTTGACAAGTAGCAAAGCTTTGATTTTGCCGGAGCAGGGCACTGTGTTACGCCCCCGTTTACTTTGGACGTGGGCTTTTACAAAATTCGATAGCTACTTAACATGGACGTTGGCGAAAGTTTACCTTAGCGCTCGTACGTTCTATGTAATAATTCAAGCTTTTTACGGGTGGAAAAGTCGACTAAATACGGAAGCTTTTGCCAAGTTGCGCCTGTAATAACTCAATATACACCTTACAGCAATGTGCAATATGTCTTAGGTATATTTGTTATGGTTTTTGAAGTGAAACTTCTTTATCGCGGTTGGAAAAAAAATTAGTGTAACATTTTTCCGTTACACGCCATCTTTTTTTCCGTCGGTAACATCTGTTTTACCGACGTTTTATTTATTAGTATAGACTAATGTTAATGATACAACATTTAAGTTGGTATTTATTTTTCTAAAATATTCAAAGTCAACCTCAGTTTTTGATTGCATTTTTCAAAACACCAACACGTGGGCGTGATATTTATAATTAATTAATTTTTTTATTTAAGTTTCACTTCTTACGAGTGTACGCTAGTACACGCACACATTTTTTAACTATTTCTAACGTTTTAGCTTGTCAAACCTTAACTATTCTACGAACCAATATATTATCTTTATTTCAAGTCATAAACATAACTTTTACTGTCCAATGGAAAATGGTAAAAACAAAGTTTTTATTACGTATACGCTCGAGCCAAGAAAGTTCATCATTAAATACAAACGTCTGAAAAGACAGCACTTGATATTCCAACGAATTGCAATAACGTTAACAATGATAAGCGCAGTACCGCCCGCGCCTGCCCGATTTGAACAACCTCCAAGTTTTAAACGAATTTCATTGCGCGAAATAATAAAAGCATACGGCATTCTCCCAGCATGCTATATTTTTGACATCACAAAGTCCGATAATGCCAGTCGTATTTTATTCAACTGGCATTTTTCTATTTGAAATGTTCGCACGAAATTTATGACACCAGACAAATTTGTGTAGGTAATCCATTAGTTTCCAACTGAAAACAACGAAATAGTGGGGCCATTGTTCCACACCTGGACTTCGCGCGTAAATATATCTGATAAAATGGAGCTAACTTGAAAATTTATAGCAGCAAAGTCGTCCAGAGTTAAAAAGTAAAACTTTGCAAAGTTGTTGAAATTGTTAGTAAAAAAGTAATATACGTCTTATCAAGGGCAGCCTGGCCGCTCTGTGTCTATGGACGTAAATCTTACCTTTACTGCCTCACCTGTCGAAGGAATAATTTACAGATGGCTTAAACTTCTCTAAGGAAATCCCAAACACACTTCAAAATTTACTGAATTAAACATTCTTATACAACCTTTTTTATCTAAAGATAATTTTTTATACCATTTTGTGGTCGAAAATTACGACGAACTGTCTTTAACTTTTAATCCGATTCAAAGTTAACCAGATATTGTTAATAATTTTTTTTTCATGGAATAGATAGGTATGAAAATTGCAATATCATCTAAACAATGTCGTAATGAAGATTTTCTATTTTTTTAATATTTTTAATTTTGTATATATTGGGGAAAGTTTTGAATTCATTTAAATTTACCTATACAAATTAGATAACTAATATACAATATCAGAAACATATATTTGCGTATGTCAATTTTATATTATTATGCATATGAGACGGTCTGTCGGTATGCCAATGCCGATGTATAAGCAATTTGCAAGTTAAATTCGTGTCGGTTGCACTGGCTCTGACGCGACATTGCATCTACGTTTTATTATTTCTATACGATTTTATGTGCGAAATTCGCGCCTTTATTCACTTTTAGTGTAGTGTTTCAAAAGTGCAATAGTGTTATTGTGTATATAAAAAAACGCAATGGAACGATTTTTACGAATATTAACTGTTATATTTTAAAAACTCCAACAAAGGGTGCTATAGGAAACACTAGCCTAGCTTTTTTGTGAAAATTAGAACAATAGACGACTCAAAAATATTTATCATTAACATTGTCATGAATATAAAAGTTTAACGTGAAGATCCAATTAAAGGAAAGCCTACTTTTCAAAACAATGTCGAATTTACCTCCGGGCCATAAACAGCAACTATAAATACGCTGTGAACAACAGAAACTCAGTTTTCGGCATCAATTATATTTCCGAATGCTAAAAATACGAATGAACAGATTGTCAATTTCTTCAATATTCTAAACTGTCCTATGCTTGAGAAGACTCGCCAACGAGTTATCCTTATACTTTTCTGTCAATTCATTAAAAAATATCTATATTATTTGTTGCTATTGTAACGATTACACTGACTAATCGGTTTCTCCACGGGTCCCTTTTAGAATTTACCGTGATTATTGGAACTTAGTAGATTATCTTGGCTTAAAGCTAGCCTCACATAATAGGCTCGCTTCCAACTGGCACACGCCCGTCTGACTCCGCGAACAATTCATTACTACGTCGAATTTGCTACCACACAGATTTATATCGTGCATTTTGTTTCAGATTATAATTGTACTTAGTGCCTTTTGTTCCAGTAAATAAGTAGTTCAATGTGAATACGTAACACGAGGAATATTGGTTTCAGTTCATTTAATACTGGATGTAATTATAAATAACTTTAACAATGCAAATAACTTCAACACATACAAAGTTGACTATCTAAAAAATAAATGGCGGTCGCAACACTAGCTTAGAGTTTTACTACATTTTACCACCTGTAACATCGCCTACCATAAACTTTTTCATCTTCCGCTAGATACTCAACTGTTTTCAGAGCTGAAAGCCTTCAGACATGATCATCATGACCAGGTGAAACATTAGGTCATTAAAAAAACGCGCATCAATACAGTAAGATAGTAATTTATTTCATTTATAAAAAAGGAATAAATTATTTGACATTCAATAGTATTTTTCATTTTTCTGGTTTCTTTTTATATAGTTTGCTCTAAAATAAATTACTCGACTTAAAAAGTTTTCATTCTATTGTTTCTAAAATTCTATTGAATCACCATCTACTCTTATCGAATATACCGCGCGAATAACGTTTCGTTAAAAATTGTCCTAAAAAGGAAACAAAAATGCCGGTTCCGACATAACATTTTAGTGCTGGTTGTATATTTATCGAATAAATTGATAGAAATTCTCGTGGCTGCACTCGCGTCAAATTAGATTTGGTGATTGAACAACCACGCTTTTAGCGCTGACTCAACGTAGCAATAAATATTCCATTCTAAATTAAATATTGTTGGGATGGATAGAAAATTTGAAGTACTACAATACAAATGTTAGATTCCAGAATTTTTTTATGACAGACTCAATTCACTTGACATTAGTTGTCGCCGCGGCCACTAGGAATAAATCATGCCACGTCATCTACAAGTATTTATTATTTATTTTATAATACTTCTACCAATAAGCAATACCTAGGCCCTTCAAGCAACGAAAAATTAAAAAGTTTATTGTTAAAAAGTAATGTAAGATAAAACTAATAAACCTTACCGTTAGTTTCTATAAACGGCTTCATTTTCAAACATATATCTTATTAAAATATATAAAAATAAAATTCTAATCAAAATATACTATAATGGATGTCAATACTGAAATGAATTTGATCATGAAGTCGGAAACCAAATCATGTGTTTTCTCATTTCTAAACTGGCTACATACCTATTATAATATATTTACTATTATATTTTTATGGACTTGCAATATCACGTGTTTACAACCGCGTTGATTTTTGTATACATGATTAAGATAGAATAAAATTGGTTTAAAATATGTTGTATAAGATTAGCTATCTGCAATTAAAGTTCCGTAAAAATTGGTCCAGCCTTTTTGGAAGTTAGCCGGATTAAATAGTCAGACAAAATTTCAATCATATTTCTATTATAAGGATATACGAGGTGTGTTCAAAAAGTATCGCGAATTTTGTGTTTTTTCAAAAATTATTTATTTATTCTTGAATATCTATTTTGTCCCCTTCAAAGTAATCCCCATGAGATATTATACACTTGTGCCAACGGTTTTTCCAATCTTC
>JAOSYY010000002.1:8546207-8556932 GCA_025727935.1 Hebomoia glaucippe
CCCGCAAACGTCGTTTTGCCACATAATAATAGGGGTTGACTGTAGAGGGGTGAAAATTGGGGGTTGTATGTATTTTTCTATGCTGTATCTTAAAAAAATGAAAAAAATTCGTCCAAAAATTAAGGGTGAACAACCCTTATCACTTAGGGGGATAAAGCAGTTATAAGTTTTTGTCGTTCTTTTATAAAACTTACAAATTATGTTGATATTTAAGTACGATAAATATAATTTTTCACTTTAACCTATGCAGGTTTACACATAATTTATAACATGTACTGCGGATAAAAGTATCTATGAGATAAGAAATTATTAAAATAATAGAAATCCTAATTAAGATTCCATTTAATTCTCATTTTAATGAGTTCTCTACAAAGTCGTTCTTAGCTAAGACGGTGCGTCAACATAATATTCTTAGACGACTTTTATCTATCTAGGTATCTAGACTGACGCAATATACTATTCTTATTAAGGTTGTAATAAGCAGTTTATGACTATTACGTGTATGAAAATGTCATTTAAATGTGTGCTTTTTAAGACACTTTTACTTCACTTGTATAATCAAATTTTGGAAGTCTATTTTGACGTACATCCCATGTCATATAGAATTTTGTTTGTAAGATGTAGGTAGGATCAAAATACTGCTTATACGAGTATTTAAGTCAGAAGTGAAAGTGTGTTTATTATATCTACATAATATATTTATTTCAGATAGAATAAATAATTGCTTTAATGTATTAAGAAGTAAAAGTTGTAGTTAAATTTACGCATGAGGTATATAGAGGTTTCACGACAGACGGTCAACAGCCTACAAATTAAATCTAAAGCAAGGACACAGAACTTGTCGAAAAATAAATTATTATGACTGTCGCAAAGACGTAATACACAATACCTTCACTTTAATGGCAGTTATACCAGAAGTTCCGTAAATCAGTGAATATTTAAATTGTAATGAATGAGAAGTTAAAAATATATCAGCATCCTGAGAGTAATGTTTAAATGGAAAATAAATATATGTATAAACATAATTTGTACGTCCGTCTAATTTCAAGTACAAAACCTGTAATAAATCTAAAATACGGTATTAAAAGGCAATATTTCTTTTTTAAATGAGATGATCATTAGTAAATAAATTTTATATAATAAAAAGGTGATATTAATTAGCCATGAGCATCAAGTTAATCAATTTAAAGAGGCGAATTTTAATTTTTTAGAAGTCTCAATTCTATTTAATGATATTATCGGAAGTTTATTGCTTCAACTTCCGTTTAAGGAAATATAAACGATTAATATTACAAATAGTATTTATTAATATATTTACCTCCTTCTAATTTCGTGGGAAAATTAAACATTTTCATTGAGATTTCACACTGCATTGCATTGAAACGCATCCTATTATGAATACATAAATAAATTATAAACCTGCTTTAAGTTTCATATTTTCTAATTATTTTTTTAAACAAATACAGACATTGAAGATGAAATCAGTTAGAAGAAGTAATCAAAGTCCTCATCGAAAATGGGAAAAATGTAATTTAAATATTGCTACTAAATTTAAAGATTTCTATTTAGAATAATATAATAAAATACAAGAATTGTCGTACATAGCACATATTTATTTCTAGCTACTTGCTCTTGTACTAAATCCCTTATACTAAATTGCTCAATGCAATATGTAGCTCCATTAGATTAAGAAACCTAGGGCAAAGAATTCATTAGAATAAAAATAGAATACTTCAATTACCTCATTTTGGTAATCCCGTGTGAATATCACATTATTGTTCGAGCTATGTATGTAACCCACTTAAAGTATGGCCACATTCGTGCACTCTTAACCCCGATTTAGACGCTGAACTGTCTTTTTTACTTTTTACGTTTTTTAGACGACTAATGAACATGTTAGGCAGGAATAATGCAAGTAATAAAATCTTACAAAGACACCTCTCGTTATTGCCACTTAACAGTAGCGTGCTGCATTGAACACTAAAGATCCTTAGTTCGACTCCCTTGGAAATAAAGCATTATATACTTAGGAGACGAATACATTATAGACCCGATTAATTTCTTAAATGGGCGCGAATGATCAAATCTGCCACTATGAGGAATAATACAAACTACACAACTTTCTTTATGTACAAATTATTTACGTACTACTAATGTAAAGTCAGTTCTATAAAAGTGGCGCGTCCTAACTTCACAAACAGCAATATGCAAGAAAAAATGACTTTATCTGCAATGCTATCTTGCCTAACTCGCTTTGCTAGTTTTCATAAATTTTGATATAATAAGACCGTGAAGAAGATTATAAGCCACTATTTTTTGTGAACTAAAATTGATAACGAAGAAAATCGGGGAACGATATTGAAAAATCATAAATAATTAGCAAAATCATAAAGTATAATACTGAATATTATGTATAAAACTGCAAAGCATCGCTAGTATTGAATACATTAAAACCTTACACATATTTGTGTTTTACAAACGGAAATCTACTTTTACTGGAAACACGCAACAAATGTCTATGAACTTTAATTATTTTTCCTAATCTTATAACATGTTATTTGGTTTAAGAGTGCCTAGCCTTTATACAAATACAAACAATATTAAGTAACTAGAACAATGAACACAAAAATTACTTACTACTTTCTAACATTTGCTAGTCTTTTAACGAAAAAGCTTCTTTTGATCTTGAATGCGCCGTTCGTGGTTCCATTCATTAGTTACGCCTACAATACTGCATATTGTTGCTAGGAGGCATAATATTGCGATGATAACACTCTTGACCCCGTTGCAAAAAGCCTTTCATTGTCAGTTGAATAGATTCATAAAACCATAAGCGCACTTAAATAACAAGCCTCTAGTTAAGTTAAGAAAATAACCATGGGAATTTTCTTTTCTATACAAAAATCTATAGTCTATATTTATCGGTAGTTGCCGGTAGTTTATCTACTTATAGAATCACTTTTTGCAATTACATAACCTAGATAATATGAATTATTCATTACATAATGTGATTAGACCTTGTATTAGTGAGCTGAACAGTCAAAGATTACTGATAATTGGAAAAATAGCAAGATGTAAATTACAAAGCAAATCTTTCATAAATTTGAAACCTAAAATTTTATTATTTCAAGCTATAAATTACCTTTGATATTTGGACTATTAAGTAGTTACAAACCATTTTTAAAGCCAATCTTATAACCCATTAGTTTCACAAACGTATTTAAATATATTATTGTTGTGTTTTTAATAAAAATGTAGTTTTGACTACCTCCCACCACTTGACATTTAAATAAGTTAAACAGTTATTTCAAGGGTCGATCCTCAACTTAATGTCACTTCCTAGTTAATTATGGCCAAGCATCCGATGCTAATACAGTATATGCAGTGTGAGTGATACATATTCGCGGTCAGCTCTAAGGGCCCTTCCAATATCCTTCAAGGCCTTCACTGTTCATATAAAACCTGCGACCCGCCCGCCACGCCACAATCTGTTACTTTCACGCGAGCAGTGCACATTTTCAACAAAAATGTACAGGCTCATATTCGCCTTTGTTATCGCGACGGTCGCGTGTCAGCAACAAGAAGGAGCCCGGCGTGTTCCCAAATACGCAGGTGATCCGAGGACAGCTGCTATTGTTCAAGAAGCTCGATACCTCAGTGGAAACGGAGCTTTTGGTGCCGCCTACCAGCAAGAAGATGGAATCAACTTCAAGGAAGAAACCGACGCGGACGGAAACCGCAGAGGCAGCTACTCCTATATCGACCCCACCGGACAGAAGAAAACAGTGAACTATATCGCCGGTAAAAACGGATTCCAGGCTGTTGGTGACCACATCCCAACCGCTCCATTAGCCGCTGCTCCTACCCCTGGATACACACCTGATCCCCGTTACCAACCATCAGAATATCAATCCAACCAATACAATGCCCCTCAGCAGTATTCCGCGCCTCAGCAGTACTCAGCTCCCCGTAGCTACAATGAACGGCCTAGTGTAGATGACGGCCAATACCACCCAGAGTTGTACGAACAAGCAAACTACGTTACCCCCCAACCTCAATACCAAGCGCAGCAATACAAAGCTCAACCTCAATACCAACAACAGCCTCAGACGTTTCCAGTAAACAACATTTACCCCGGCACGCAACAAGCGCAGTACAGTGGTGTCCAATCTCAACAGTACAGTGCACCACAGCAGCCGAGAGAGCAATACTACGAGCCTACTACACCTCCTCCAGCGAGGTTCTTCCCCCCTGGCAAGTTCAGTCTGAACAGAGCACCCGACGGCTACACTTATTCATTCCACAAAGTTTAATTCTGTAATTGGTTGAATCACAGCGGTGAAAACTGATGTCGCCGACGTCAAAGACACGGTGGCTTCACGCCCCTGCTTTAAGCATTTCCTTATTGTTGTTTGTTGTGATAGTGTGTTGATGGACTGATCGTTGTTTTGTTAAACCGAAGCGGATTTCAAATATCGAAATGCGATTAAAATTTGTAAATAAATGTAGCTGTACCTAAATTATACACGATGTTTAAATAAATATGTATATTCCTAGCTTTATGAGAATACAATTCTAATGCGCCTGTTTAAATCTATGCTGTTTATTTTACATAATATTAAATTGCTCCAGTTCATATAATGTCGACCACACGTATCTAACTCAGCATATTAATTTTTGTGTGATTACATCATATTTGCTTCATGATATAATTGCGAATTTATTAGATTAAAAGTCGCTCATTATTACGTACATACAAATTGAATATAGTACACGTAAAAAATAGCTTAGTGTATATTAAAATAATGTTTTATTTATCTTTCTTGCTATAGATTTATATAATATAGATCTTATGCTAATGTCCATTAATAATGAAAACAGAGAGAATTACAATACACGGAGTATGTTTTTTTGTCAATTTTTTACATACGACAGAGATAAAAGTATATTACTTCCTGCTGTACAAGGCTCCCGAGTTGGGCCGCGTCCGCATTCTATAATACTTGCACAAACCCAACTAGATCACCTTAACGCTTATAGAGGTTATTATTTATTCAAGCCAGTAAAGTACCACGCCTTTCCATTTACCCTGCCTACTATAATATGACTTTGTGAACCGAGAATACATTTAGAACAGATTTCGTAATACTCAAATGTTGAAACCTACTCTGATAGACAAAGCAATGCCTCAATTTATTTCATAATTAAGTATTAATTTCGAAATAAACGTAACTGTATGTTGTATCATATACACTTTTGTTTCTATTAATTACGTACATTAATTAATTTCGTTTTGCGTACAACCATATGAATAAAAATATATTTTGGGTTGAATATATTTAAATAGGTGTAATTTAATAATGAACTAAATTCATTATTCGTTATGAAGTAGCTATGGCCAGCGACTTCGCTCGTGTTCATTTTGATTTTTACACCTTGAGTTACATTGTTGGACTTTTAAAGATTTTGTAAAGATCTCTATTTTTTTTTAAATATAATACCTATAGCCTATAGCCTTCCTCGATAAATGTACCATGCAACATTGAAATAATTTTTAAAATCGGACCAGCGATTTCGTTAGCTTTATAATATTAGTTTTATTACATTTAAACCAGGTGAACTTGAAAAATTCAGAAAACATGATCATATAGTTTTAAAACTAACGCATGCTTTTACTGGGATAAAATTTAATAATAACCATAATCACCACCTGATGATCAAATGTTCCGAAGTTTATGAGAAAAGAATTAAAGAGAAGCCCCGTAGCTGAGTATGGAGCAGACACTGATAATTTTCTATAACATGTAAACGAGTAATCAATCTATTGTACTCTATGCATTTGGAACGAGATCTTTTATGTTGTTTTCCTAGAATTTCCATGTAGATTGCCGGCGTCGAGTGAATAGGAACCAAATGTTTAATTAGAATGTATCGTATATACCTAATACTGTATAGGTCCTTAACCATACACAACCATTAACCTATGAACTCTAAAGACCAATATTGGGTTTTGCGCTCCTCATTAGATTATGTACAGTGAACACCCAAATGTCAATTTGTTTTCAAGTTTCTGCTACTTCATTTAAATACAAATTTAAAAAAATCTAATTATCGTAATTGTTTACACGCGCTTCATCTTCTTATTGCAGTTTGTACTTTTTTGTGAAACTGCGTAAGGACTTTTCTACGAAGGATTTATAATCTATATTTTGCATTTCTTCAGTAATGTTTTTTTTCTTTTAAATGAATAAGGATATAAAGCTTCTGTGAACAATATCTAAATAAAGTGAACGCCGTTTCGGAAACCATACATATAGATGCGAACGATAACTTCGTTTTATATGGCTTAGAAATAAATAAATTATCGTATGTACGTAATTTTAATTTTAATTGATCATTTATATACATTATCTCCCATTTACTACACATCGGTTATTTAACCACATGACTGTACAGTGGAATGTTACAAATCACTTGAATGGTTCGAGCAATTGGTGTTTAACCTTTGTCGATTGGTCATACTTCTAGGAGATTGTATTGTTTTGTGTCTTGCAACAGTACCACCAATTTCGTTTCATTAAGTGTTATTATAGCATTAAGACACGCCAAATTCATTTAGATTTGTCTTTAGAAAATTATTTTGCACTTTACGTTATCCTACATTGCTTTTATTTCAAAATTATCGACTCAAAAGTCCTAATAACCAGATAGTTACTGTCTTTTAAAAATTGTAACTAAATTCATACCAGGACTCAAGCGAAAGATATAATTTAAAAGAAGCAAGCTCGCCCGAGAGCTTTAATAAACTTATCTATTAACAATTTTATTGCAAAGGAAATGGAACTCTAAATGCACCTGAGCCTGAATAAAAATAAAAAGTCAACCGAGTCGCAGCGCAAAAAGCGGTAACTAGGCCACTCTTATATACCAATATTTTAACTAGGAACAGAGCATTGGTAAATGGAATTATTATATACTCTTTGTACATTGTAAGAGACCCCGCTATTGTTTTAAATTGGAGAATACTTTTATTAATCTTCATTTTAAATGTTATTGTATTTGAAAAGTTAGTCATGAACTAAAAGCCTTCTATAGCTACATATAATACAAATTCGTCCACATTACGATTAATATTGTATTTTTTTTTTGTATCTTTTGTTTTAATGATTTAGGACACATCAAATTCAAGTAGATACATCTTTATAAAATAATATTATCTTTATATGAGATAAAGTCCGTCCAGTCCATATTAAATATAACAACAAAATGCCTTTGTTATTATGTTTTATTATGATAGAAAAAAAATATATTGCTATGAACACATTACAAGGCAAAAAGTTTAACAAAGTTTTCGTAAGCTTAGCCGAGTCACTCCTTATATCTATGAGCGATATGAATTATTTATAAATTGAAAAGTATAGACGGATTTTTGCGAGATAAACTAATATAAACTCGTTGTTCAAGTGAATGGCCAATTAAAAGACATTCTATTTTATTTTGTTTGTGACACGCCTAATATTTCAACCTTATTCTATCTTGCATAGCAACTAAATCTTTATAACCAACAATATAGAATTATTTTAGCTAGCTTATTTAGACTAATAGCTAAATATAGTGCAGTCAGATTGTATATTACGTTGTTTAAAAGAAGTCAAAAAATGCATAGGTATTGTGTAAACTTCAGCATGTCTTCCTAACCGTTGATAACCCTGTAAGATTGCTTTTAAAATTAATTTTTCTGGAAGTAAGACGAAAGCGTCGTCTTTATAACGAAAGTTGAAGAGTTGTGAAATATATTAACAGAAAATAGTTTAATCCTAAGTTTAATCCGCGTTAAGTGAAGCGTTGTTGTTAAAAAGTTTTATTTGTAGAGTTGTGCAAAGTTGCTTCTGTATCTACCTTGACAAAAAAACAACTATACTTTATCTTTTCCTGGGCAACGAAATAAATTTTAAACCTACCCATTGCAGTAGGCATAAATATATTATAACGTAACCATTCTGATACCGTTCATACAAGCTAGTTTGCTTTATAATATAAAAACAAATTTGTACGATTTCTGTTTATTCTGAAAAACATAAGGTTAGTTCGAAATCTTAATGTTTTTGTGTCAACAAAAATTGTATTAAAAGAAAAGTTTATTATTTCCATTAGCTGCTCAAAATAGAAAAAAGACGGATGCAATAAACAATTTGCCTTAAGAGAATGTAAAGTCGTATACAAATATGCAAACGTTTGCCTCACGTAGATCTTAGGGACACGTTCCATTATTGGAAATGTAAGAATCGCGCTTTGTCACTTCCTCGAGCCATCTGAAGATATAGGAAAGAAAAATCACGGCTCAGTAGATTTGTAGTTCACTATGCATTGTGCATCTTTGAAGAATTCAGCTTCAAATCACGAACGACGTGAATTTGTGCACCAACACGACAAACACTCGGCAATTGGCAACTTTTGGAACTTGATTTTGTTTTACCACTTTACTAGATTTTTGCGGCTGGTAATGAAAGTAGGTCGTGGATTTAAAATTTTTCGGTTTGAGTTTGAAATTGGAACGTACTTTGTGACTTAAAATGCTGGCTAGTTAATTCTCCACAAGCATTCATGTAAAATTCTTCACATACGAGTAGCTTGATGAAATGTTCATGAATTTTTTGTACTTCTAGATGCTCTTGATTAAAGTAGTTAGTTGCTTTAAAAATGTCATCTACTTAGCGTGTTAGTTGCTACTACTGCATAATTTATAAATTGTAGAATTTAACTGTAAGAATAAAATAGTTTTTTAAATGATCAACGAAGCTGTAAGAAGACAACGGCCTAAGTACAGCACCAGATAGAACTCGTTCAAAATCATCAAAACTTTTTACCCCTATTCACGAAAATTGCGGGGACCGTGGAGTTTGTAATTACTATCGAAAGTTTATAAACTAGAAAAGGAGTGCAAAATGCTTATATTTTTAACACTTATGCTTATAAAATAGTTTAAATTAATAAAAAAAACATTATACACTCTATTAAGAATTTGACACACACTCATACGTGTGTATATATATACTCTTTGGTTTACTGTTAGTTTGTGGTCAACTGGGAAATTGCTTTTATATATTTTTTTTTTATTAAAAAATAGGCAAATTTACATTACAGCCTAGGCGTAATGTGTATTTATAGAAGTCTTTGATAATAGAACAACTGGATGACATATGTTTAGACAAAATCTAGATTGAAAGAGTAAAGAAAATATCTTTTGATTTATGATCAGGTGCACTACACAAATTTACAACAAGTGATTCTATATATTTATAGCAGTTATCTATATTTGTATCTTTGAACGTAGATATGCTTATATTATCCACTTGTATGCATTTAAAACTGAGTAGTAAGCAAACATAGGTAGTAAAACATGATCGATACAGTCGTTCCATTGCGTGTATCCAGTCCCGAGGGAAAGGAGGCTCTGGATAACATTATGTTTAAGGAAGCTACACGGAAACCGATAAAGGATACACTAGTACTGGCTTTAACATAACTCCTGACATAACTACAGCTTACTGGAAGCTTCGTTCAAATACTTCAGGACAGATAATCATCCGCAGATCAGAGTAAGTCTATTTTATAAGGTTCTGAAGGAATCGTAGCCTTAACTTTACACTATTTTATATCCGCTATGTTCACGTCTAAATATCTGTAATATGTTTCGCCAATAACTTCATTTAATATCTACAATATTATTGTACAACTAGCTTTGTCCTTGGGTTCGCACACGTTTTTGTCCAGTTCTTTTTCTAATTTCTAGAATGTTTTGGCTAAATTTATTGAACAGACACGTGATTACTTCATATTTTTTTATGTATAAAACACTAAGAAAAAGTATCTTTGAGTGTGGATAACTTTTATATACGACCGTGGATTTAAATGAAACAGAAACTATGTTATGCTCCGAGATACGCTTAGTATACTGGTTCCATGTGGTGGTAGTACTTTCGGAGATCAGCTTGTGCATACCAGATAAAAATCTAAAATTACTCCTTTATGATCTTTTCTAATCGCCCACAATCCTTTTTGCATAAATTCATTGCATTTACAGATACGAGATTTGTTACAGGTACAATAATATTATTACTGAGTTTATAAAGTATTTTGAAGAGGTATAGGAATATGAAGAAGCAATGTTTATATAGTTTCAGGTAAGTGTTGTCTGAGGCTGACGCTAACAAAACACGGCAGTACTGAGAAAAAAATTAGATTTCTTGAAAGAAGCTTTTAGTCGAAAGGGATCCACGCAATCGAAATAGAATTTCTAGCTTTGCTTTCTTTTTTATTTTCTATATTACAGAGAACTATATAAAAGAAAATATCAAAAAGTCTTTCAAGTACAATATAATATGATTATTCCAAAGTACTAGTAAATGGTATAAACAATTAGTAATTTTTTCACATAAAAATCTATAGACATTTTGATCGTCAATTTTACTATCGAAGCATTAAATAGAATCGATTTCGAAAACGCTCAGCAAGCGAGCAATGAAGTCAAGTTTAGTGACCATAAATTTAGGCCGAAACGTCGTAACATCGACTTAACTTCGTCAACCCTGTCCGCTTCAACTGTTCAATATATAGCTAACTCTTGAAATGTCTTGTTCATGTAAACGTCGCTCAGTTCAATTGATTTTCGATACGATGATCAGATTCTAAATATTTATCAGAATTCGGAGTTCTTTTATTTAA
>JAOSYY010000002.1:8559912-8574721 GCA_025727935.1 Hebomoia glaucippe
CATAAGGGACATTAAAAATTCCGTAATTGTATCCGTATTTCAAGACATTGAGTCTTATTCTATTTTTGAAGCGCCAGGATATCTATACGGTTTATTTGCAACTTAAAAGCTCAAAGCTCATCATGAAATGCAGTCCAATTTATATCCGATCAGATTTTCTTTACTCATAAAACACTATTAATAATATCACCTTTGAGTCAAAAAGTTAATTGAATACCCTTTATGTATTCAGTAACCATGATAAATCTTATACCTGTATTTATGATAGAGTTTAAAAAGGGGATTTTATTACTTAATTTTTTAAATATGTTTCATTAGTTTGGCTGGAAATACCATTTTAGACATACGTCTTCCGATAATGTATATTTCACCATATTATTATAAATTCCAATTCAATTTCTTAACGCTACATGGGAAAATCGAAGGAATCATAAATAACATCTAAACATAGTTTATTATTTAGAAGTTAGTCCTTCTTTATACTTGCCGTTCGACTAAATTTTTTAAACATATTTCCCCCGGATCAGAGGTCAAAACCTCTGGTGATAGACAGACAAAACACCGCCAAAAGACTACAAACAAAGGTACGTCTGACACTTGCTTTAAATAAACAATGTATTTTTTGCTTAGTCCCTTCGTAGAATAATTTATCAATAAAGGCTATTAGTAATTGGTGTATTTCAAAACAATATTAAGGTACTAAACTGAAATAGTCTCCAACTGATGTTAATTCCGGTAGAATAATAAAACTTTGGGCTTCTAGAACTGTAATAACCGACAGTACGTCATTTCCAATACACCGCTGTCTCTATTGACGGCTTGCAACGCCATAAAAGGAAAACAGCTAGCAATACTGTATGAAAACATGTTGCACTCATGAATTCCATTAAAGTACGTACTTTGCCTAAACTGTATAAAAGTCGACTGTAAACCTCTGACGTGCTAAGCTTGTCTATTGGACGTGTATTATCGAAATGTGAAAAGAAACCTTCATAGAATATTCTCATACCACTCTGTTACGCTCATACCTGCTTTGTACCAAACCCTGTGTTATTATGAACATGGAAACCTCGTTTTATTTTATGCTATCTCATGCCTAGGAGTTTCCTGTTAACCTAATTTTATTATTTAGAATATAGGTTTTTGGATTAGACCTCTTCCCAACAACCTTCCAAAATATCATCACAATCGGATCAACTGTCTTAGATATAGATACATCGAGCCTCTTTCCAAAGTCAAGAGTAAGCACAATTCGTCTTTTTACTTGCTGCGATCGTAACATACTAATTTCGCTTCCTCTATTCCCAATAAAACGTCCATGATATATTTATACAGAATATGTAAACATAAAAACATTATAATATATGTACATTAATATTATTACGGGATAGCTGTAGAATGAGCCAATGAAGAGAGTCATGCTGTCGTAAAATATGTGTAAAGTTCCCTTGTTTTCCGTCACAAGTCATAAAGAGACGTCAATATGCTTACGATCCATAAATCTTCAAATAAATCGTAAAATTTCCAGTGTCTTCGCAAACTTCATTTGTTTGGTACAAGGTTTGATTCGACTGACTTATGTAATAATGCTAGATATACGTATGAACATTAATTATTTCTATTTAAATAGCATCATTTATTATTTTTTATCCAGATACTTTGGCAAATCTAAATAAAATCAGACGCCTAAGTTTTATGAAAATTAACTTTGTTGTCAAGGTATGTATTATATCTTATTGGCTACAAATTCTGGCTTCACGTGTGTAGCCAAAATCATTTTAAAGTAAAACATTTCTCAAGGTTGACTCTATAAGACATAATGATAAAAGTTTACACATTAGTAGTTAAACAGTTTCGAAATTTATCCCCTGCATACGTCGTGACAAGATCTATTTATGGAATATAGGTATATAATATATTAAAACTCCTCTAAGTATGAAATTTTTGCCAACATGTTTCAGAAAAACATATTGAAATAAGATATATTATTGTGTTACTATAGTTATAATTCCTGTTTAAAATAAAATATTACCTTTTGTTCGTTTTAATAAATATTCATAAATGGCTTTTAAAATATCAGTGCGTTACTAACATGAAATGATTCAATTAATCCTAGATACAAAATAAAATGGCTTGCTCGCACAAAGGTAATCCCATCCCAGCTTTACTATTAAAAACAATAAAACGGTACAATAAACGAAGCATTATCCATAACAAAGCAGTAGATGGCATGCAAATTGAATGCTAAAGTTCTCTGCCGTGGGAATAGAAAACGTCAGAGGCCCGTAGAAAGGCTATTAATTATGAGAAAGGAAATTGAAACCCCAGTGGAAATGGAAAAGTAATAAAATGCAACAGCAATTGCAAGACGAGTGCCTGAGAAGTGTTCAAATGTTCTAAGTCTTTTGCGTGTACGTAGGTACAGGTGCCTATATCCTATTAAACATTAGTCACAATATCCACTCGGATTTCTCTTTAAATTTTTCATCAAGTGACAAAAAGTATGTATATTTAATATAATATCTAATTTATGATAAACTTTTATGCGTATTTTATTCACTGCTATATCGTTAATTGGATTTTGAGGTTTGTCGCTTATTAGCTGTATTTCCGTGACAATTATAGCTATATTAAAATATTTCCTTTAATTTTTTTCGCAACAACGCTCCAAATATTATATAAAATATGTTATAAATTTCAGATAAAGGATAACCCTTTAAAACAGGAATATCCGACATCAATATAGAAAGATACAATACATAGCAAATATAACGTATTTAGATAAAAATAATTAGAAGTATCAAAGAATATTTCTGTACGTTGAAATTATATATAAAAATATCACAATAAATATATTTTATTGAACCTTCCTTCTATCGATATAGTTTTAATAGCTTCTGCGAACGGCTTCGGTTTTTACATCTTGCGGTTCATTTCGTTTTTTACACCTCGACTTATATTATTGGACTTTTAGTAAAGATCTTCAATATATTTTTTTAATATAATATAACTTTCCTCGATAAATATACTATCCAACACTGAAAGAATTTTTCAAAATCGGACCAGCGGTTCTTCAGATTAGCGCGTTCAAACAAACACACAAACTCTTAAGCTTTATAATATTATACAATTATGTTTTTCAATTTCAACTGTATAGAAAATAAGTAAGGGTTCTAAGACTTACGACTTAATTTACTGTATACCTCATTTGCTAATACTCATATTATATTCATGATATGTATATTCGGCTATAAAATATATATTCCATCAAGATTAATATAATCACATGGCAACCATGGATAAACTTAGGTATATAAAGCGCGTTTAAATTGCGTCACGTTTTAAATTAAGTTACGACAGTACTGAGGAAGGAATAAGTAACAAAGTGACAGAATCCTCCCAAAGGATACGTTACATTTTCTGGGTCAACGTTGCATTTTATTTGTGTATGGTTAGTGCCTTAAAGAGTTTAGTATTTACTTTAAAACGGCTCTTTTAAGATTCTCAGGAGTTTCCTGAAACTTTATACAGAATTCGGATTAACATAATACGATTTTGCTTCTATAAAAATGTATAAACGGTATTTTTCTGGTATAAGTTTATAATGTTCAGAGAACTGTGTTATTAGAAAAACTACTCTAGATTGCTATCATCTTGAAGCCCTCTTGCGGAAGAGTACTCGCTATCTTCATCTTGGCTGGGATAGATCAATATACCGTCATTTAAAAAGGCAGATTTTAATCATGCCATCATTCCTTATTTCACCCTTTAGCATGAGATTAATTTCGATACATTCATCCTTATTTCTCCTCTAGGCTCAAATTTACTCACCAGTATACCTCTGCGTTTTCATTTGTTATTTTTAGACATTAGAAATATTCCGTCATAGCGATCGTAACACGATCCAATGAATTACTAAAAAATCTCAAAATGAACTAAAACATTTTACATTTCAGGATAATAGTCAGACCCTTAGGTTCGGAATATTGTAGTTTAACGTAGGTGATGTTAATGGGTATGAAACTTGTGTTAATCCTTAATAATAGTATGAATGCAAAAACATCTATGTCTGCCTACCGCGCTTATACGCAAAAATGACTGAACAGATTTAAATGAAATTTGATACCCAAATAGTCTAAAGCCTCTAAAAGGACTTTTAAATGTGAGAAATGGGATTGAAAAATTCTATGGAAGTATCGCCATTTTTAGAGGTGAAATTTATTTTAAGGCTGTTGATTCGATAAATAAATATTGCATTCAAAGTTTAAAAGATTAAGAAATAGGGGAACGGGGTTTATGTGAATGTTTTATAAATTTGCGACAAGAGACACAATATCAGAGCTTTTTCCATGTAAGTTACCGTAAGTAAAGAAACTTGCTAAAGACCGCGCCGTGCACAATGATAGACAACTCGAAGTGTATGACAAAACCGGCATGAATGCAAGCGAAGCCGCCGGCAAAACCTAGGAAATAACAATTGTAATTTAAAGACTTAAAAGTAATCACATTTTTTTCCTAAAAGTTAAAATATCTCGTTTAAAAAATTTAAAAGCTTTAGTTATAATTCACATTGCTTATAAATGTTACTGTGATGTATAAGATTTAATCAAACTTTCAATCAATTTTAACGTCTCTAAGTTCAATTGTATACATTTTTTGGTTTTATATAAATTTCAAAACTAAATATATTTTACTAGTAAATATTGCAATATAATTCAAATATAATCAATAAATTAGAAACAAATTGTAATACTCGAATAAAATATCTTCAATATACAAAATCATAATTTTACCATAAAACCATTTAGTAACACTTGAGAAAGACGGTATTACTTTGATTTACAACCCTTTAAAATAAGTTACCCTTAGAACGGCACTCGAAGCCCGCTAAGCCTTGACTTTTACTTAAACTTCGTCATATCTTCCACCGCTGGAGGTTTTGATAATAGAATTATTATAATTGAAGTGGCTTAGGGTGCTTTACATTACATTTATGCTTATTTTATTAATTTTTGTTTGGTTCGGCAATAAAGACTTTAAAAATACTTAGAATTTTCTATAAACAATTCTTTGAGAAAACATAAATATCTGTGGCGTTGGGTATTGTGTTGTCATGGCCCACAAAAAACTAAATGCAAACTCGAATATTAGAACATTAGAACAGATAGGTAATGCCACACAGGGAGTATCCTGAGAGCACGTCTAAACATTGTTAGACCATTATTATTTATTTTTATTATACCAGTATAGAGTTAAGCAGTGAACATTTGTACCATATGTGTTAAGTATTCTTTATTCAACATCAAGCAACTTCCAGTTAAATAAACAATTTAATATCATAGAGTGAAATTCTTAATCGTTTTATAATTTTCAAAATTAAATTATATTAAAAAAATCATTTATGACATTTTTTTTAATAACCTAAAAGAGATGATCTGTGAACAGTCGAATTGTAATCTTTAAAGAATTTGGTTGCGTATTCTTTTTACATTTTCTAAATTTAAACCCTCTTATACTTCGAGATTTGTGTAAAATCTTCACACAAATCTAAGTAAATTTGGCTCGTAACGGTTGAATAATTGAGAGTTCCACCTAAATGGAATCAAGCGAAATGAAACAAGAACACTCGAAACAAAAGACGTTTAATGTTAAAACAAAATCTCGGTCTTACCAAGCGCACCAAAACAAACCCTGTATAGAAGTGACACTTAGAGAGGCACTTTGGCTCCTACAACCTGACCCAAATAAAACAGCGCTATCACAAGCGACGTGGATTTGTTGGCGGAGTAAAGAATTTACTGTTCACCCCTGTCTCCTCTCAACCTTTACACATGTACCAAGATGCGCCGCAAACAATATGAATCGCCTTGTACGTGAATCACTGCCCGATAAAACTGCTTCCTTGGACGTTTATTGCTAACTGAGAAATCGGGTTAACTGTGTTTTAGGTATTTATTCTACTCATAATTGGTTTATAGATAAATGTTTTAGCGGTATTCGGTTACGCGTATATTTATTTTTAAGCATACGAACAATAAAGCATCTAACGACAGCTTTTGCTAAGGTTTAACAAATTAGTTATCTGTGGGTCTTAAATATTATCTTATCTTTAGATAGATCTATAACGAAGAATAATTTTGCTTATCTTTTTAATCAATTAAATATAAACGTAACCTATTTGCTTTTTCAGTAATTCATCAATTATTTTTTTTAATTTGTCACGAAAAGATTCATTAAGTTAACCATTAATTAAGGACATATTTGTTTGTTTACACCAGAGGTTAGACAGTAAATGATTTTCGCACCTTAACATTATTCATTTATCCGAACATTATAACTGTGTTTTATGAAAACGTTGCAGAGGTAAGGTTTTCATATTAAATTAATATTAGGTATTATCATTTTGAATTAGTTTTTAGGTGATATTTGAATTATAATAATATTTAATAATTCAGAATTATGTAAATATACCCATAGAAATATGTTTATATGCTTACAAAGAATTTTTTTTACATTGTTTATCATTTGTTTTATAAAATATATTAGAACTGTAATTTTGACGAAAAAAACAAATATATTAATCCTTAAAAATCTTTGACCGGAGGCTAGCAATCAATTTGAGGCTCTGAACATACTACAGTCTGATGACTCTAAACCACAGTCCATCAGACAGGCCGGGTGCGAAGCGATTTTCAAAGCGGCTAACATTTTTAGTAAACAACACGCGTTGTGGGAATTCCGGCTCCTCGATACGGGAGGTAATGTTTACAACTAGAGCGAGCTGTTAACAAGGCTGTGTTCAGCGTACTGCATAACTTTTTATACTGTCTCGTTGGGCACACCTGAAAAAGCTCAAACCACGAACAGTAATTCACTACAGTCATGACATGCAAACACTGCTCGAGTAATCACATTTTGTGTTGTCCTTTTGTTACGACGGACCATTGTGTTGGGAGACAAAAACGACGTGATTTGTTGCCATTACCGAGGAGAATGTGACACTACGAATTAATTTGAAGCAAAAACTTACAACGCTTTGAATTCGTTTTAAATTCGACGCTTTCCTTTTGTACTCGTCTTGCAGCTTTTATGGGATTTACGAATACACGTTTATTTAGAGTATATGGATATAACTGTTATCGACAAAAGAGAATAACAAATTAAATGGATCAGCAAAAATTTTTAATTTTTGCGATGATAGACTTTATACCAATTCCTTGCTTTACTCTTAACCGGTCAATTTTAATCATGTTCATTGCTAGTTCAGTGTTATCAAGTTACTTATTACGAGCGTATTACTAATTAGTAATACGAATTAAAAATCAATGTAAGCTTATAATGTTCACGGTACTACTACATAACCCCTTCAGCATACGCTAGTATATTGTAAATGCAAGGCGGCTTCCACCCAATCCTGAAACCACAAGCACTTGGATTATCGCCAATGTACTGACGTGGATTCGTTACAAGTATAATATTCAGCAAATATGTTAAGATACTTCTTTGGAGAATGGGTATTGTTCTTAATATGAGATCTTAAAACTGTAATTTTAATATCAGCCACATTTATTAGCAACATAATTTATCCAGAGTCTAATTATACTCGTATTCCAAAATGCTCAACCTTCATGATAATCTCACGCAAATGTATGTAATCAGTTTTTCACCAGAATCGTTTAATGTAAGTGGTATGTTCTTGTAATTATCTAAAACGTAAACATTAAAACTGAACCCGAAGGTACTTTTATGCTCGACGTGAACGCAAAGGGATATAATTTGTACATAAAAGCAGTTAAAAGACTTTATAATACGTGGAAGGGTCATTACACGGCTCTTGAGTTCACAGTACTTGCAAAAACAACCACGAAATGAGACGTCTTTGTACCTGTGATATATTAGACGAGAAACGTACTCCGAAATATATTATTTCGTTAATTAAATTCTTTAATGAACTGAGAAAAAGCGATGATATTTACTTCACTGTGTGCTGAAAGCAATTATAACTGAGGTACGATGGAAAAACAATTTTATTTCACTCTTTGCAATATAATACTACAACATTATTTTCTGACTTACTTAATTATTGTTATTAGATATAGTATGTTATATGTGTCCTGTTATAGACTTTATGGAATTAAAATTATCGGTGAAATCGATACAAAAATGTCTGTTGTATACCTGTGGGTACACGAAAATGTACTTGAAATTAAAAACTATCCTATTTTGCACTTCTATTATAACACATAAATATTACATTGATTTTAAAGCAATTATTTGTCTGTTATTATCTTGATATAATAGTGCGTACGTAACTCGTCTCTCTGTAGACGTCAATTGAATATTTTGAGGACAGCTTTGTATAACTCCAATGATTTAGGATATTACGATAAAGAAATTCCAAAATCCCAACAAATGAAAAACACGGGAAAGACATCTTAAACATGTCAAAGCAGGGTGACGCAATAACAACATGATTAAGAGTTGTAACATCGTTTAACCCGATGTTTTGTTGAAATATTGAAAATAGACTAATTCGTCTCTGTCAGCAGCCCCTGCTCTCTGACTTGGATTAATGGGTAACGTAATTAAAGTAGTGCCAGGTGTGCCTTTTCACCCTACGAGCTGCGACCGCTAGCACTATGAAGGAAAAAGGTTATTAAAAGTCCATGTAGACAAGTTTTTTATAATGACAAAGTATAAATAGGGTCGAAACAATTCCAAACTACATGCACTTTATCTCCATATCAACCAATTTTCTCTATATAAAAAAATATATACATTATTTTCCTCCAATTATCAAGACAGATTTTTTTACAAGTCGGCTTCTGATCGCTATACTAAGGCAAACAATATAAAACTATGTTTAACAGGTTTTAAAGTTTATTGACATCGTAAACAAATACATCATAGAATATAAAAGGATCAAATCATTTCGCAACCATAGAAACATTTTCGGGAAACATAGTCAACCTCTTTATACAACCATAGACCTTGGATTGTGATATATGACATAAGATCTACTTCACTATTTTCTCAAATCAAACTTTCTTCCTTAATTTAAAAGTATAACTCGAAATCATCAAAAACTTATTCAAAAAATTAAAAGCTTTTTTATATAAACGTGAGGCAATTAATCAATTATCCGTAAGAACCATGACGTTGGGATCCCGCAGAGATTGGTTCTGATTACGTACGGATTAAGGCCTAAGACCCGTGAGAGACTCCACATGGAAATCCCTGCTAAGCGACAGTAAGCGTGACCCTTATAACCTTACGGGTCACTGCTATAATAAGGGCATATTTCACAACTTCCAAGAAGATAATATTTTTATAACAGAAAAAAATAGTAATTAAAATTCTTAAACGATTACATTACTGTACAGATACATATAAAGTTATCGCCTTATTAAATTCCGAATCATCTACAAATTCTTAATCTGGCTTGCTGTATTTCATACTATATACTTTTAGGAATAAGTATCAAAAGCAATAGTTAATAAGAACGAAAAATATTTATTTTCTATTTACAAGTAGTTTTCTATGACATTTCATTAAATATTGATGGAACAGGCCGTTATTCAAAGCGTTCATAGTCAAAGCACCATTGTTAGAAAACGGAAGTAAAAATTAAAATTGCTCAAAAAATAAGTTCTCTGGTAGAGAATTTCTTTGTCTGTTATGTCGAATAGCGACCAAGTCCTTTTTTATGACTGAACCAACAATAGTGTCACATTTCTTGGTCATTCATTTGCCAGTGAAGTAGAAAGAAAATTTAGTGGAATCCTTCTTAAACTTTACATGTTATGTGGAGCATAGACATGAAAAGAGACTTGCCTTGATAATAAGGTAGCATAAGCTTAGGCTATTCGACAGTTACCATACCTTAACACGTGTAGAAATAAATATCAAAACCTCTAATAAAAATAAAATAATAAGCTCTTGTAAGATTTCTAATTAATAAGAAAAGAAAAAAATTAAGGGGCTATCGATCAATGAGTTTAATGCAATTCGTTTAGAAATAGTGATCTGGCATTGTAATCTCAAGGAACCCAGAAGGTAAAAACATGAATTGTAATTTATGTACTGGACAAAAAATAGAAGAATAACTAATATATTCTGTAAGTTAAAATACATTTCATAATTAATGGTTGTGTCAAATAAAATTCTTTTGTCTTCGTGCGTTTCTTTAATTCGGTATTCAGAGTGCCCACATACACACGAGGTTTTACTAACCGGCCGCACTGGAAGACGGTGGTTTTGTTTTATCTCTTAGAATTTCTCTTTAGAAAAACAAAGAGAACAACAAATTTTTCACTATTTTGTCTTACACGGATAGATATCCCTAACCGGTTTTATGGTTATACGTGGTATGTACAGGAAAAATACATATCTCTATGATTCGTAAGTTAAAATTACCAATAGTAAATCCTAAAAATTAATTGAATTGTTTGTTAGCATGTCAATGTGTTAATGTTCTTTATTCAGAAATGTATTATTTGTAGGTGAAATTTACAAAAGATCTTGTAAATGTAATGCTAACAAATCTTTGTCTATAATATATTATGTTACTAAGAATTGAAAAAAGAAAGTTAACTAATTCGAATGTATTTCGCAGAATAAAATTGTTGTTGTTCCTGAAACAATATTGATAGACTTTTTGAATTGTTTTACATACACATTCTTCTAAAACATAATAATTGAACTAAAAAATGCACGTTATTTGTTTGTTAACGCCTGTTGAAATAAATAATATCTGCTGCGATTGTGGACTTTGCCTAATGTAAACGCTCCGTATTCCGTGTTAATTCCAAGCCGAAAGAAGAGGCTCTTCACACGTTATATAAGCACAAGAGTGAAATGAAAATGTGAAAATGGAAGTAGGTCACGAAGGCGTCTGCGCCAGTGTTTCTAATGTAAGGCTAGTGTTGAATAACTTACATCTATGTGACTGCTGACCGTCTAAGGTTTTAAGCACTCGAGTTCTTTCGCAAGGCGTTTATATGTGGCTAATGTATCTCGTGAGAAAATAATGTCTTTTCATGCGGAATTCCAACTGAAAGGAGTGTCAGTGTTTTATGTTAATGTCTTCTTTTGTTTCGAACAATGATCGCTATCTCTTTGTAAAATAATGCTTTCACTTTTATTAAATACCCAAGTCGTATTACTTTATATACATTTACGGAGCATTATTTATAAAAATCTATAAAAACAGGCTCTTGTTTAATACTCATTTGCATATTTGATGGTTCGTTGACATAAGCTAAAATCTCGTTAAAGGACAGTTTTAGCTCGTATGGATGTCATTTTTGAATAACAGGCCAGTTAGTGTTCTATGGCACTGTTATAGTGGGTTAACATTTTTCATAAATTGGGCCGTTTATGTACATGCTTCATATATTACAAAATTTCCAGTCGCCAGAACTGATAAAATTAAACAATGTTCAGGGGAAGTGAACTCACGCTTTATTCGTGGCTGGATTTTATTTGAAATATACGAATTAAATTTTATGCTTGTCAAGTTGTTTTATTTTTGATTTATGTATTATTATTACCATGTAATTGGTTATGATACGCATACAATGAAATGAAAAATATAGTTTTATAATTCAAACAATCATACAACATATAGTACAAGCTCTTTTATCTTGGAATGTTTTGTACCTTTTAATTTTATATTTCAAATCGAGAAATATGAAAATGTTAACACAATATGTGTTACTTTCTATTCTAACATTACAGTCATTTGCAGAAATGTATATTGAAGATCTCAGCGTATATAATTATCACTTACGAACAGGAATCCCGGAGGCGGCAAGATTAATGCTCTCAGAAGCAAAGAATTTAGCTTTGGGCAGCATGAAAAAAATTGCTGGTGGTCGCATAGCTGATATCAGCGAAGTGCCATATCAAGTGAGTACAGAAGATTGATTTTATTCAAGTTCAACTTATATAAAATATTAGCGGTAATACCATTTGTTTGGATAATTATTTAACAGCTCCAATGGTAATACATTGTTAAAAAGCGCTTACATCTTAAATGGTGTAAGTTAATGTAATTAAGACTGAAATAAGTGTTAAATCGTGATATATGAGCACACACTACATATATGCATTTATATTTTCTACTATGAAAAATAACCTTCTAAAATATCAATCAGTGAGAGAATTTTCAAACCCGTACCTTGAGGTCGCTTGAGCGTATCTCAAGTCGTAATCATTGTCAAAATTTGAATACTTTTTATACACACAATCGTTTAACGAGTCTTAAAATTAGATTTAAGTCAGTCACCACTTGAGATACGGTGGTTATCTTTTGTAGTACCTTTTTAGAGATTGTAATATAACAACGTTGCTAATTACCTATGTGCCTTTACATTTTTATCAAATTAACTCAAGAGTCTTACAAACCAAGAGTGAAATACTTGGCTCTAATTGTTTTATTAGTCTTTTTGGAAAATTGTTTTAATCTTCTCGAAAGTATGTTGTTTTATGACATCCTTCAAAATGTATAGGTATAATGCCTATAATATATGACTCAAATAGTAGAAATTTATCAAGCTATAGAAATAATTTCTTGTCCATAGGCTGGTCTTGTCATCCAAGTACTACATTTAATGACATCAGTTTGTGGAGGTTCCTTGATATCATCAACAAAAATTCTCACAGCCGCTCACTGCCAGCAAGATGGACGCACTGTCGCCCAAAAGATCACTGTTGTGCTTGGTTCCAACTGTCTCTTCACTGGTGGTCAAAGAATAGATTCTAAAGGCATCCTTATACACAGTGATTGGAATCCGAACAACATTTTAAATGATATTGCCATAGTTTTCATTCCACCAGTTAATTTTACCGGTAAGTATTAAAATTATGTTTTGATAAAAAAGTATTTAATAAACTATTAAAATCTTAATATTTATGGGATGAAGATAAATATAAGATTTAAGAGTTCTCGTATAGAACATAAGACTTTAACCAAATCCCAATTGCTTTCAATCAATGGCATCCGCTACCAATGTAACTGTATTTAGAAATCTTATTTTTAAATAATACAGCATTATTACTACGTTATAACATATTCTGCAGATGTAATAAAACCTATAAATCTACCGATCAACAATGAGTTGCAAGAGCAATTTCTCGGTTGGACAGCAGTAGCGTCGGGATATGGACGTACAAAAGATCGTAAGTTATTCTTTAAGTACTTTTTTTTTTGTATAATTGAAAAGATAATCTTTCGCTTACTTTAAGATATTAAGAAAAGACTAAACATAAATAAAATACTATGTGAAACGTATAAGACAGGTGTTATAATATTGGAGACGCTCCTAAACGAATGGGAAGATTTTGATGCGATTGTTATGGATTCGAAGTTGACATTACCGAAATGATTATTAGCCATAATTTATAAAGATCTGTTTACGAGTTTTATGAACTTCTCATCGAAAGTATAGTATATAAGAGCAGTGTGTTAAAAAACTAAAGTTTTTTAACATACTGCTCTTATATACCATAACAAGAAATACATACACATAAAGGCTACGTGTTTCGGTTTTAGTATACAGGATGTTCGGGGAGTGCTCCAGAAAACAAACATGAGTGATATTACTAATGACATCTTTGATGAAGGCATGGAAAAAATCGTTCCTGACCAAAAAAGACATATTTTTAACACTATTAGCGTTATTTACGCTCCATCTTGTAAGTACAGTTAAATGAAACAATAGTTTCATAAAAATACATTACTTTACTAAAAAATAGAACTAGCAATGAAGTATGATAACTAAAACAACTGGACTAACATGATGGAACGAAATAACGCAAATAAAACGTTTTAAAAATATGATTTTTTTTTAGTTAGGATCGAATTTTCTTCCGTCCCTACATCAAAGATGTCATTAATACTATCACTTGTCTTCGTTTTCAGGAGCAGCCCCAAACACCTGTATAAATGTAGTAAAATTGCTTTATCATTAAATAATTATTGATGTTACGTAGATGTGGTATGACTAACAACGAGCGAGGCTCATGTCTGTCAATAATTGTCATAAATAAAATGATAATAAGATTTTTTATTTAAATCAGATGGTACAATCTCGAGGAAACAAAGAATAAGTATTATCTTGCTGCCAATAATTACTAATGAAGAATGCGCAGAGGTCTACGGCGATATTGTGACGGAAAGTCACATTTGCACGAATGGAACCGATGGGAAAGGAACCTGTAACGGAGACTCCGGTGGACCACTGGCTGTTGATATCAACAATAGAAGGGTTTTGGTAAGTAAAAAGAGTTAGTTATTAGTTTCGCCTTTCGGAAGTTCTTCTCAAGTCTAAAATGTAGGGAAAAATATGATTTCGAAATCGAGTAAGTACGCAGACAGAGCAGTATATAATGTTTTATGGCATTATAGACATTGAGCACGAGAATCACTTGATGGTAAGTAATACCTCAGCCTTAGATGTATCGTATCGTGTTGTGCTATCAACTATTTTTAATTCGAGCAGTCGGACATTCATAACTATAGCCAATAAAATTATATAAGCAATTATTCTAGTTACGTAAAAACAACGATATATTATTTATTGTATCCAGAATTCTTTTAACACTAATGTTATGAATATCTAATGCGTAGGCACTTTTTAATTGTTTTCGTCAACTCCTTTATCAGTTTCATGTGATTCTAATGTCTATATGTAATATCTAATATATAAAATTCTCGTGTCACGGTGTTAGAACTTGAACTCCTCCGAAACGGCTCGACCGATTTTCGTAAAATTTTATATGCATATTCAGTAGGTCTGAGAATCGG
>JAOSYY010000002.1:8574821-8593909 GCA_025727935.1 Hebomoia glaucippe
TCGTACCTACAACAAACAAGCAGCGGCTTTGCCATATGCACCGGGAGCTATAAAACGAGCTAAGCATCAAGACACAGATGATCAGGACGTGGAAATGGAGCCTGAAGATGAGGACTTGGAACACGACAGCGATCTGGAAAATGATGCTCTCATTAAGGTATTTATCACAAACCGACCTAGTCAAATGCTTCCAATAGTATTAAGTTATCTGCTAAGAATATTATGAACATGTAACATTAATATATATCTTATATATAAAATTCTCGCGTCACAATGTTCGTTCCCGTACTCCTCCGAAACGGCTCGAGCGATTCTTATGAAATCTTATATGCATGTTCACTAGATCTGAGAATCGGCTACTATCTATTTTTCATCCCCCTAAATGATAAGGGTTGTTCACCCTTAAATATTTTTTTTAAGTTTTGGACGAAATTTTTTTATAATGTGGCATTAAAAATTACCTACAACCTCAAATTTTATGTTTATGTGACAAAACGACGTTTGCTGGGTCAGCTAGTATAATATAAAATCTCACTCGACCAATCTTTATGAAATTTTATATGCATATTCAGTAGGTCTAAGATTCCGACAACATCTATTTTTCGACCCCCAAAATGTTAAGGGTGGATCACATCTAGTTTTTATTTTTTAGACAAACTTCTTTGTTATTATTTTTTATTGATATAACATATAACAATACATACAACCTCAAATTTTCACCACTCTATAATGAACCCCTATATATTTATGTAGCAAAACGACGTTTGTTGTAATTTATATTATAAATGTATATATATTACATATTATGTTCATATGTGAACCTTTAACATTTCGTAATAATCCCTTAAAAGGTTTGAGTTTCTTTAAAGCCATTTTGAATAACAATAATTATAAATACTAGTGTTGATTACAAACCTTAACCCTTACTGAGCTTTGATACGGGATAGAAACCACAACCCGTTTCTAAATTCACTGGCTTAAAATCACGTAGGGTCTGGTTATTCGTGGATATGTAATATTAGTAAAGAAAATAGTAAATACAAATATCTGGTTCTTTGACAAATGCGGACATTTTTTTAATCTTCTTAAGAGAAACCATTCCGCCATACATAATTATTTAGGAAACTTAAACCGTTTACGCAGCGATTGCAACGGAAGCTCTCAAAAGGAATATTTTTTTCCCGTTATTACAATATTTATCATTGATGCTTCGCTAATCATAATGATAGCGTGACGCTGTATAGCGTAAAGCTTTCCTGAAAAAATTAGTAGCGGTGTAATAATTTTTCAATTAGAATCAATAGTTTTTAAATGTAACATATTTTTTATATTTAGATTGGAATAACATCGTTTGGTGCTCGAGCCGGCTGTGACCACGGTTATCCTGCGGCCTACACTCGCGTCACAAGTTACGTATCATGGATTCAGAAATTATCACCAACTTAATAAATGTGATCTTTCTCCATTTTCTGTTTTATTAAATCCCGACGTAAAAAGAAAGTTGTTATAAATTTAATATCTTTAAATGTCTGTGACGTCGTAGCACCTAAACACGAAATAGCTTTTGAAGGCTTCTAAAAGTTTTTGATATTATTTTAACCTTTTTTTATTATTTCTTTTTTTTAAATACATCTAATTCCGCCTACCATGCAGGTTAGTTCAGAATTTTAAAAAAATATTAAATTATTATATTAAATCTTGAGTGCTCCAATCAATAATCTAAATATTACAATAGTTTAAAATGATGAATTATCTCTCATATTCTATTTACTTGTCATCAGGAAGTAGACGAAAATACATTTGTACACACAAAGTAGATAGTCTATGAACGGTGCTTCGTGATCCGAACAAAATTGAAATATGATATACAAATACCCGCCCATTTATTACACTAAATTTCTACCAAGCGTGCGTTTTATAAACATGTTCCTTTAGAAGTATCTAAATATATTTAAATTATAACATATATATTTAAATATAAACAGTTAAATATTCTTGAAGTTAAATCGAAAAAGATCTGTTTGTATCGTTTCGATCTTTGATATAGCGTAAGAAGACAACTCCCGCCGCGGCAAATACGGACATATAACCACGCTTTTTTCCCACCGGCAAAACCACGGCTTTTCACCTGCTACGACCCTAACAAACTCCTTTCGCTTTCTCTTCTCCGTCGCGATACATTTACTTAATATAATGCTAATGGTTCCCGATCAGCATAAACACAAAGTACTATTAAGATAGTGGTTCATTCTAACTATATTACTTATAAGATGGTTTAGAAATATGCAAGATTCTATAGAGCACTATATTATTTCGTAAGTTTAGTAAACAGTGAATTTACTATTTATAACTATTTATCCGAGTACCGAACGACTAATTTATAATAACGTATCCGGGTACCACTCGAATAAAATCACTTCATGTACTCGGTATAGTCACAACGAATTCTTTAACCTTTTGATTTTAATAGACAATAATGGAACACGATCGATTGTCGGGAATCACAAAGAAATACAACATTTCTTAAGTGAACAACGATATATACGCGTAGACGTCAAATACGTGAAAAATGAATGAGGTTATCAAAGCGGAGGAGGGGAATAATTGAGATCTTCACAATCGCGATATGATGGATCTCACACCTCTCTGCCATTAAATCTCTATTCAAAGGGTAAATCTATATTTAAGTGCCTCGAAGTTCCTACTTGTAATTACATTTTTATGTTGTCGAGGGCTCCCAACTTGGCCGTGGAACTAATGCCGCTTACAAATAGGAATATAATAGACTATGTTGGCGTTGTTTGGTATCTTACCCGACTACGTCAGAATATTATTTATATAGTTGAGACTAGAATATCTATTTTTAGGTTTATAAAGGAAATAAGCATCTCATATGAGGTTTGGTTTTAATTTTTTTTTAATGTATAGTTTGGTTATATATATATTGGTGATACAAGGTCTATTTTTTTATTGAGAAATATTATGACTGTAAACATTTTTCATGCTTTTTAAATACCCATAAGTAATAGACGAAACGATATTACAAAGTGAAACCACTCAGCCCTAGCAATTTACCTTTGAAGAATGTCTTGTGACGCAAAATATTAAATACAACAGAAATCATTTTTATTTATATTTCATTATTTATAGTAAAGCCTACATCAGTCCACCATTACACAAATTGTTTAAAATACGGGCATAATTTACTTTATATTTAAAAAAATACTTTTTTAGTTTTGCCTTCTTTCTCCTATTTTATAAGTAAACCAGCAATTCGTAGACTACAGCAGGTTGCTGTTTTCTATAGGGTTGATACTTTTTTCTACTTATAAAATTTTATTTTTAACATGTATTCATGACGCAAAACTGAAACTCTAATATTATAGAACCGTTAATTAAGTTAAAAAGGTTAGACATCTACATATAATACATACAATAATACTATAACATAACACCTTAAGATTCCATATACGCCGTTATTCCTTTAACAGACTCTAATAATATCATATAATAATAAAAAAACAGTCATCTTATTGTCAGAAAGCAATTTTCTCTATGTTCGTAAATAATCTTTCAATCATTTAATTAGAACAAGGCGAGGTGACATGGTATAAAATATGTATCCGCGATACTATGATCGTATTTAAAATAGTATTGGACTTCGCCCTTGTAACTGCATTGTACGATAATGTTTTGTTTACGTTCACGCAAGCCATATTGTCATTGGCCTTATAAATTATTTTTATAACAATATACAGCTTATAACCCATTTAATAATATTAAATAACAGTACTAAATTAAATATCATTCATTTCCACATATCTACGCTAATATAAAAGTTAGAAAATAGAATTGTAATCCCCTCTACTCGATCAATCTTAAAAATAAACATCGTGGAATAACTTTCTTTTCCACAGAACCTACTCAGTCAGTACTTCTCGGCTGGTTTCGCAGCACGTTTCGTATGTAAAACGAGGTCACGTTCAATGACGACGCGCGGTCACCGAATATTTTTGAATATTACGACATAATATCTACACCGTCAGTCGAATGATTACCTCATTCAGTCTACCTATTCTTAGTCGGATACGCAAAGTGTATGACATAGCTTCCATTTACAACCTAGTAACAACCGCGCCGCGAATCACAACGAACGTACAACATGGCAAATATAAAAATTCTCTTCTTTATTTTAACCATACAAGTGTTTGTAATACAAGCCTACAGAATACTAGGGATATTTCCGTCTCTTGACCGAAACAACTACCTCACATACAAAGGACTATTTCGTGAATTAGTAAATAGAAATCATGACGTTACACTCATTAGCCACTTTGAAATGGTAGACGCTCCTGATAATTACAAAGATATTTCTTTAAGTAAAAACCAAAATATTGTTAAGGGTTTATCGTTCGAGTCTGTTATTGTGAATGAAGTGTCGCGAGTTCCATTCGAGACGTTAGTGTCTACTAAAGCCGGCAACGATGACTGCAAAACGCTTATGAATAACGGTGAGGTGTATCAAATGATAAGAACTCGACCTCGATACGATGTGATTGTGGCGGAATCTTCTAATAGCGATTGCGCCCTCGCTCTAGCGGCAAATATGAGTGCACCATACATCGCTTTCAATCCACAGCCAATTCATCCTTGGCATTTCAACAGACTCGGAATCAATTTCAATTCAGCCCATGTCCCTCAGTCGCTACTGCAATACGGAAAGCATCCCTGGTTTTTTGAACGTTTAAAAAGTTATATTTTGTATTATATTACACAATGTGTATACTATATCGGGTCTCAAGTGACAGATCATGTTTATTTGTATAAATATTTGGGTGACGATCTACCCACATTGGAGACCATCGCATCTAATGCAAGCCTTGTGTTTGTAAACACACACCAATCAGTTTTCGGTGGGGTGGCCAGGTCAGACAACGTAATTGATATTGGAGGAATACACATAAGACCACCTAAAATTATTCCCACGGTAAGCAATTATAACTTCCGACTTATCTTGCTACCATTTTACTTCGTAACTTTTTATATTACTAGGCATTATACATGTTAAACGCGATAATTCACACTAAATTAATGCCATTGACATATCAAATATAATTCATAAAAGGGTATTTCTTCAATAGACAGCTTTCTATCTTTATTAATTTTACTTTACTTATTTAAGCCAATTAAAATAATAATTTAAGTGTTGCGAGCTACATAAGAGGCACCTACTTATTAGTAGTTTCAAATTGTTATACTTTTAGTAAACATTTTAAAACAACCTATTACGCTTTGATAAATAATTAAATATTTTGAAATTTCAGGAAATCGAAAGATTTTTAAACGAAGCCGAACACGGTGTCATTTACGTGAACTTAGGTTCAACAGTAAAGGACTCGACACTACCGACCGATAAATTAAATGAACTGCTATCAACATTCGGTAAATTGCCTCTTAGAGTGTTGTGGAAATGGGATGGAGGCATCGTAGGGAATCTGCCAAGAAACGTTATGTCTATGAGATGGCTGCCTCAATATGATATCTTAAGTGAGTGCCGCAGATATTCAATTTCATTTTATAAGAATATTACATTTAAAGTATGTAGTTCGGTTTTATAAAGCATTTAGCGCTAAGTGCGTCTACTTCTTAAAGGTCAAACAATTTCTAATGATGTTCGTCTTTGAAAACACTTCATAATTTGTTAGCAAATAAATCGGGTACACGGTACCGAGTTACAACATTGCTGAATTTACTCTCAAGATTTGTTTAAATTTTGAATCAATATTAATAAATAAAAGCGGTTTAAATTCAAAAACGATACCCTTACATACATGATTTAAATTTACTCATATCCGTACTTTGACCAAGTACTGTAATTCTCATTAAAAGTTACAGTTATTATCATCATGTGTTATCCGTAAGTATATATCTTGCTTACATTATTTGACAAAAATATTAAGTCGGACTGGAATAAGCGTTGTTATACCTAAATAATTATGTAAACATAAAATAATGTCCTGTATTTACGCAAGTATCACGCATTTTCATAAACCAACTAATGGACCAAAAAGAGATTTACTTTAGATTTTAGAAAGTCGCGTCAGGCCAAAAGCGTTTTGTAATTTTTCGTGTCAACTATTATAATCAAGCTTCTATAGAGTATTTTATTTATAAGTAAATATATCTTCATGATGTAGAAGAGATGAGTATAATAATGGCCAAGACGAGCTATTTCTGCATTGATAATAATTGAATCATAATAATCTGTTACAGAACACTATAACGTAAGAGCCTTTATCTCACATGCTGGAATACTGAGTACCATTGAAGCATTAGATGCCGGCATACCTGTAATTGCAATTCCACTGTTTGGAGATCAATACGGAAACGCAGCTGCTTTAGTTGATGCTGGAGTCGCTACTATTGTACCTTACCAAGACTTGAAGAAAGAATATCTTTTGGATGCTATAAACGATGTACTAGATAGCAAGTAAGTTCTACCTTATGATATTAGATATGTTTTTTAATTATTGCTAATTTTAAAAATTAATTCTTAAATATCGTCGTTAATAGACCCTAAGCTTTTTGTATCCCTAGTAAATTTAGGAATGGAAAAGTATGTTTGTCTCATACATTTTCACGCGTAAACCGTTTATCTGTAGACGATATTAAGTATTGATATACTTTAAGCTTGTTTCAACAAACTATGAGAGGTTGAAAAACAAAATATATTTGTGCCAGGAGTTCAGAATATAAAAATAAGATGGAGGGACAAGGCGATATTGAAGAGATTTTAATAAACATTTCTATCGTTCAAAGATAATGATCGTTCATAGATCTGGAAAAAAATAAGCATTAAAAACTGTTTTAACACGCGGAGATGCGAGTACGAGCTAATAGGCTACAAAGAAAATATTAAATTAATATCTAAACTTATTATTATTTTGTACATTAAGCTCAGTTGCGGCTATTTTGATTAAAAACAATTAATTTTCTTTATAAAATTTTTATCAATGCCGAATTTTTAACTAGATCCCAGCAATTATACAATATAAATAAAAATACATTGTTATTTATAACTGAATTCAATATCATCTTTCAGATATCGAGATCAAGCAAAATTAGTTTCTCGGATGTGGCACGACCGTCCCATGTCTCCTCTTGAAACTGCCATCTATTGGATTGAATACGTAGCACGATACCAAGGCACATCTAATTTAATAGCGTCATCTACAACCATTCCATGGTATCAACAATTGCAACTAGACGTCTTAGCATTTGTCGGAATAGTACTCTATATATTAGCTTTTGTAATTTTTAAATTGCTAAGCATTTGCTGCTGCTGTTGGTATCAGAACGAGGTCGTTGTACTTGATATCCCTGAGGAGAGAAGACAAAAGAGTGTCAAGTTCGAATAAATGGTGTATCCGTCGTAAATTTCTACCTTAAGGTACTTAATTGACTACAATCTATAGGGATCGAGTACAAAATTTAGATGGCAAAAATAGCAATCGCCTAAAATTACACGCCATTCATATCTTATATAGAGGGCGTTTGGGGGCTGCTCCCGAAAACGAAGACGGTTGATAGTACTAATGACACCTTTGATGAAGGGATAGAAAAAAAATTGATACTGACTAAAAAAAGACATATTTTTAACACTTTTTACTAGCATTATTTCCATCTTGTAATTACAGCAAAATGAAACGATAGTTTCATAAAATATACATTACTTTACTAAAAAAAAGAAGCAGCAATGAAGTATTATATTATAACAAAAATAGCTGTACTAACATGAAGGAGCGAAATAACGCTGTTAAAACATTTAAAAAATATAGTTTTTTTAGTCAGGGTCGAAATTTATTCCGTCCCTTCATCAAAGGTGGCATTAGTACTATCACCTATCTTCATTTTCGGGAGCAGTCCCCAAACAACCTGTATATAGGGGTGTCTGAAGATAGTGAGAATAAAACCTTAATTATTGTAAACTTAACATATAAAATATATTTAAATATGTAGTATTCATTTACAATGAAGTATTTGTTATTTAAGTATTTATAACTAAGTGTTTGCTAGTATATGTATACGTACGGTCCCTATATTATTGTTGTTGTTTAGACTGATGTTATTTATTATTTACATTAAAAACTATTACTAAAAAATTACGTCGTATACTTTATAAAACCTCGAATATTGGTCAGCTAAAATGAATTTCGAACGGTGTGTGAAAGATATCTCTCAGTTTAGGTACTGACTACGTTCAAGAATTTTGTATATAACTATAATCTAAATTTTAAAAACTAATCAACTGTTACGTCGAATATTGCCATGATAATAGATAAATATCCAACAAATGTGTGTGTGTGGGACTATTAAAACCTAAATATGCCTATTAGTCAAATTGAAGAAGTCTTAGTAGGCATGTTAGAGTATATGAAATTATGTTCCTATATAGTATATTAAAAAATAATAAAATAGTAATAAGAATAAAAAAATGTCACGCAATTAGTTAAACTGCGAATTGTATTCCATTAAATTATTATCAGTCGAACGCATTTCAGTAAAATGCAAGTTTTTACTGTAATAGTGACAACTGTAATATACTTTAATTCACTCCAAATACAAGCGTACAATATACTCGCGGTATTGCCATATCCAGGAAAAAGCCACCACGTTGCGTTCCAGCCTTTTTTTAAAGAGTTAGCGAAAAGAGGACATAATGTAACTCTTATTTCTTATTACCCTCAGGAGAAACCTGCCAGAAATTTATATGACATCACTTTGAGAGAAAAGCAGCCTTTTGAAAATTGGGTTCCAATAAGTAATCCTTCTTATTTTAATATATTTGTCGGTGGAATTATCTTAGTTTACACAGGTGTTACTTCTTGCAAGACGTTACTGAGTAATGAAGGTGTTCAAGATCTTTGGAAGAGTCAAGCAAAATTTGATGTTGTATTGGTAGAACAATTCAACAGTGACTGTCCTTTGGGACTGGCGTATAAATTTGACGCGCCTGTCGTGGGATTAACTGCTACCTCATTAATGCCACATCATTATACGCGTTATGGTATTCCAGACAATCCAGCTTTTACCCGAAATCAGGTCTTAGGAGGGAGAGTAAAGGCCAACTTGTTCGAAAGAATAGAAAGAACGCTAACAGGTTTATATATTAACCATCTTGTGAAATACGTGTCACAGTTTCTTGATGAATATATGTTAGGACAATATTTTCCAAATATTCCGTCAATAACAGAGTTGGAGAAGAATATTAAATTTCTTCTTCTTTATCAAAACTTTGTGTTCAACAGTCCGCTACTTTTACCTTCTAATGTCATAGAAGTGTCGGGACACCACATCGTTGAACCAAACACTTTGCCTAAAGTAAGTTAATATTATATATTTATTATATAAATAATCTGTACTCTCTAAACATTACTGTCTATTTAACTTTAAAAAATGAATTGAATACCATCGATGAACTAATATATACCGGTATTTTTGAAATTAAGTAAAATACTATGTAATTTTTAGGATTTAAAAATGTTTATGGATGAGTCAAAACATGGAGTCATCTATATAAGTTTTGGATCGATGCTAAAAGCTGCTTCAATACCAAGTGATAAATTGCAAACAATCTTAGATGTACTCGAGGGTCTTCCACAAAGAGTTATTTGGAAATGGGATAAGGAACCTGCACCGTTCAAAATGGACAAGATATATTCCGCTTATTGGCTACCACAAAACGATATTATGGGTAAGATTTTATGCTATATATGAGATGTTTATCGATAAAACGACCAAGCTATTGTCAATTTTTACAATGTTTGTTCACACTTATCTTCGAGGTCACTCGGCGTATTTCAATGAAGTTTTGTCCTTCTGTTGCTAGATAAAACTTCAGAATTAACTTTACACCCCATACAGTAATTTATATTTAATAATTGAATGGGATGAAACCGGGGCGTTTTACTAGTATATGATAAAAATATATTACTTGTTAATAATGAGATTTAGTATATACTAATATAATATAACATAGATAAGCAGTTTGTTTGTTAGAATGCAGCAATCTCAAGATACTGATCGGAATTTTAAAAAATATTTTAATATTGGATAAGTAATTTATCAAAGAAGGTCAATATCTAACCACGAATAAGAGACGTGGAGCTTTAATGAAAAATGTTCCAAAAACTGGTAAAATGTATCCCTTTTGAACGTTTTCGTTTCGTGCACTGCGTAACCGGTTAAAATTACGGAACATTATTATATGTAATATCGGAATCAGTATAGACCTACAACTTAATTTTTACAGCTCATCCAAAACTGGTAGCATTTTTCTCTCATTGTGGCCAAGCTGGCATAACTGAAGCGATCACCTACGGAGTACCGGTAATTGGTATGCCAATATTTGGTGACCAAATATCTAACGCTGCAGCAGTTGACGAAAGTGGTCTCGGAGTTCAAACTACGCTGGGTGAAATCACCAAAGAAAATTTATTGCAAAAATTTAAATTAATATTGGATCCTAAGTAAGTAATCACACATTAGGAGTTGGATCAACAATGAAATTTATGTAGTTAAATCTATATATAAAATATAATACGTTTCTTATTTCAAAAAAGAACATCTATGTTCTCTTGTTTGTTTGCTATCTACGTAAAGTAAATACAGTATTTGTAAAAGAAAATAGTTATTGGTCTTTCTATTTGTTTGTTCTTTGTAATCTTCGGATCGGCTAGACCGATCCTGACGAGACTTTAATTGGTAGATCAATCTTGCAAAGAGTAATTTAATTTAATTGATTCTAAAACTAGTATACAGAAGAATGATCCAAGTGAAACAGTCGGTCAATAGTAGTTTCTTATATAATATTTGCTTATAATACTACTGTATTACTGTATTCAATACTCTGAGTGACAATATTTCACAGCGCATTGCATTATCATTTGCGTACTGATTATTCTAATTATAACTTGTTTAAACGATAATGCTTATTTACTGCTACAGATTATGTATTAGAACGAAATATTTCTTTCAACTATTTTTCAGGTTCAAACTTAAAGTGAAGGATTTGTCACGGATGTACCGCGATAGGCCAATTGCTTCTATGGATGCTGCCGTTTTTTGGACTGAATTTACTGCTCGCTATCCCAACACTTCATTTAGTAGTCCGTCTTTAAAAGTTCCACTATATCAATATTATTGTTTAGATATCCTCTTCGTATACTTGTTGTTGGTGTTGATTAACTTTTTGTTCATAAAATTAGTAATGTATTATTTCATTAGAGGCATAACTATACCTGTACAAAGAACAAAGGAGAGAAAACAAAAAACTCATTAAAATATATTATATTTATAATATGGTTTGATTAAATATTAATAATTATATTAACTGGGGTTTAATTCTTATGCACTAATTGATGGAAATTATACTTAGTAAAAATAGTAAATTTGAATTTCTTTGGTTAAAAGTTATGTATGACACTATTTTATTATCATAAACATCTATATAAAATTGATCTTTTTTTATAAACTGATTGAAGACGTTCTAAGTATAATATAATAAAAATGTATCTTACTATGTCTACCTATTATTATATTTTGATCAATTTAAACGAGAGTTGTTAAACTTTACGACCTTCCTATCTATGAACGGCGGTTCGTGACCTGAACTAAACATACTGCCCGTTGAAAACAACGATATATACAAATAGCCCTATGAACACAAAATAACCTAGTCTTATATATATTTCTTATGTAAATCAAATGAAGGGTAAAAACAATGCTTCTGGCATAGCGACAAATAATCGAGGTTTCCACGTGAGAAGAAAAAAAAATGACAATTTTTCTGATTTAAAAGCAGACGAAAATATTTTCGCATCTATTTCTCTCAATATATCACCTATAATAAACGAAAAGAAGAAAAACTGAATAAATAGTTAAAGATGGCGCCTGTGGATACTTTGTATAATAACATTTTAAAGCACTTCTGACTTTAACTTAGGAAATACAAGGCTTAATATAAAATATACGACTTAGTTCGTGTCATAAATTAACGAGTGTCTATTTAATATTGTTGGCAGGCGTAAAATTGATAAGGTTTTCACGACTTTTTAAGTCCAAGTTTATTGTTTAAAGTAATTTAAAATCACGATGAGAATAAACGTACTCCTGTTTGTGTGTGCTGTGGTATTAATAAAGTGTATATTATTTAGCCAAGTACAATGTTACAATATTGTCGGAGTGTTCCCTTTTTTAGGGAAAAGTCATTTTTTTGTGTTCGAAGCTTACTTGAAAGAATTAGCTAGAAGAGGACATAATGTTACCGTATTATCATTTTTTCCACAGAGGCAGCCGTTGAAGAACTACCATGATATTGATTTAGGCAAAGATAACAAATACTTCGAGTTTAGACACCCTATAACTGTATCTTACTTTCATGTAATTCTATCACTGACAATCCTCCAGCCAGTGGTAGGCCCTTACACATGCAGACTGATCCTCGAAGACGATGAGGTTCAACATTTGTTACGATCAGGTCCGAAATTTGATCTCGCCGTAGTGGAGCAATTTAATATGGACTGTCCCTTAAGCTTAGCCTATAAACTAGGCACACCTGTGATCGGCATTACATCGAATATGCTTTCACCCTGGCAATATAACAGATACGGTGTACCCTTCAACCCTTCTTACGTTCTATACGATATTTTCAAAATTGGAAAGGAACCAACTTTAATGGATCGCATTATTAGAACAATCACTTATCATTATATAAATTTTATGCAAACTTTCATTTGTTCCGTAAGTGAAGACCGTGTGATAGCGGACTTCTTTGAAGATGTTCCCCCGTTAGAAGAATTAGGTCGTCAAATTAAATTTTTACTTCTGTATCAAAACTTTGTTCTTAGCGGATCACAAATATTACCGCCAAACGTTATAGAAGTGGGAGGATTTCATGTTGCAAAACCTAAAAAATTACCACAGGTAAGTTTCTTAGTTGCTAAGTTAATATATATACATGTCGAAATATTTTACGAACTACAAAAAAGTAACTCACAATTTAAACGATGTATTATATATATTTCAGGATCTGAAAAGGTTTATTGAAGAATCTAAAAATGGAGTGATTTACATCAGTTTTGGAACAATATTAAATGCGTCATCAATGCGTCGTGAAAGTTTTATTGCCGTTGTGGAAGCCATAAAGGAAATGCCTCAAAGATTCGTTTGGAAATGGGAAAAAGATATTCCAGGGAATAAAGATCAAATTTTTATTTCAAAATGGATGCCTCAAAATGATATATTAGGTTATAATACTGAGTTTTCATTTACTAGGTTCAGTAGTACTATATTACATTTTATAAGTTAAAAAATTAATGAACACAAAAAAAAATATCAAACAATCTATTAAAGATAAAAACCAAATTCTTTTTCATTGATATTATTAAATAAGCCCTTTTATTTGGATAAATATTATATATTTATATATAATATTTACATTATATTAGATATTTTCGAAGAATCTGCAGTTTAAGTAAAAGAATCAATTTAGGTTTATTATACGAGTGTGAACTCGTAGTATTTTGTATTTTAAAATTATTTTTAAGATCTTTTCAAATTGAAATGTTATTAATATTTCAGCGCACCCAAACGTTTTAGCGTTTTTCTCCCACTGTGGTCAACTGGGAACAACAGAAGCAATTCATCACGGCGTACCAATCATAGGAATGCCAGTAACGGCAGACCAGTTTGCAAATGCGGCTGTCATCGAAAAAAGTGGTCTTGGAGTCAACGTTAATCTTAATACATTAACTAAAGAGTTGTTACTAGAGAAATTCGCTACTATTTTAAATCCTAGGTAATTATAGCTCTATTAGTCATTAATTATAACGTAATTCAATTCTACGAACGGAAAGAAGGTAAATTTACAATTCTATAAAGCGTACCATCACCTTACATGTATACATTTAATTATATATTATCGGTCTTGAGTTCTAGACCACTATATAAATATTTATATTTCTAATATATGATTTTATATTGATACATAAATAAAAACCTATTCGTATTCATTTCAATGGATGCGTTTCTGCGTTCAGTTATTATTAATGACAATGTTTATAATATAATTAGCCTTGAATAAAAATGGTAGTGACTAGATAATAATCAAGAATGTAATACTAGTATCGCTTTCAACAATAATCGCTTAAGTTGATTGCAGTTTATATTTTAAGTACCCATACTCGCTATTATAAGTACTGATGTATACATGCGAATGTACCTCCTGATATTATAATATATATAAAACGTTTCAAGGCTAGAACATAGAACGGATTTAGAACGGTAACCATTTTAACCTCATGTACATTTACAAACAGGAACATAATTATTTTCAGATTTAGAGAGAACGTGAAAGATTTATCCAAAATGTGGCGTGATCGGCCTGTCTCAGCCCTGAATACTGCTATACATTGGACTGAGTTTGCAGCGCGTTATCCCAACGCAACCTTCAGATCACCCGTAGCTGATATTCCAATGTATCAATACCTCGGCTTGGATGTTATGATAATACTATTAGTATCATTTACTTCAGTTATATATGTCACTAAATATTCAATTATTATATATCATAGAAATGTAGTAAAGACAATAAAAATGAAAAAATCGTAAACATCGTTATTTCTTAGGTTCTTGGAATTGAATCAATGTTAGTACTTTATCTTTTATAATTTTATCGTTTGTCACTTTAAAAAATAATATCTTATATTTAAATAAAACACTATTTAATGCGTTTTTTACTAATCAAAAATATTGTGATGTTTATTTCATTTTTTTACCCGTCGCTAAATAATGGTAAAATTCATAAATAAAAATACGTTTAAATTTGTCTAAATAGTATAACATTTCAATAACATAAGTTCTTATTCTTAACCCCACTACCCAAACATAAGTGGGTAAAAAAGTCTGGGTCCAACTAGAATATTGATCAACACATTACACAATATTATAGGTTTTAGTTAGTGTGTTTGTCCACTTTGGGGCGGTCGTGTCGCATCGCGCGCTCTGTTTGTTACTATGTACCGCTTAGTAATATTTAGTGTCATATTTACTTTACAAACACATTGTGCTGTGTCTCTAAATATCTTAGGAATATTCCCCTATCAAGGAAAAAGCCATTTCTTCGTTCACCGTGTATATTTACAAGAATTAGTAAAACGAGGACACAATGTTACAATTATATCGCATTTCCCTGAAAATAATCCGCCTCATAATTACAATGATGTCAGTCTAGCCGGGAGTGTTAAAATTCTAGAAGATGATTTGCCCGTTAAAAGATCTTACCTTACTATTATTCGTACTGGTCTTTTTTTGACGGGTACAGGAACAGAGAACTGTGCAACTATGCTTCACAACAAAAATGTGCAAAACCTTCTTAAACAAAAACCTAAATTTGACGTTGCGGTTGTGGAACAATTTAACAGTGACTGTGGTTTAGGAATAGCCTACGAGCTCGGGGCTCCGGTTGTCGGAATTACGTCTCACATACTAATGCCTTGGACGTACCAACGTTTTGGAATACCAAATCATCCAGCATACGTTTCTTTCCACTTTTTGGATGGAGGTACAAAACCTAACCTTTACCAGAGAATAGAAAGAGTTATATTCAACTTCTTTTTCAAAACATTATATTATTACAATTGTCAGAAATACGATCAACAGACTTTAGCTAAATACTTTAAAAATATACCACCTTTGGAGGAGCTTGCAGAGAATATAAAAATTCTACTTTTGTATCAAAACTTCATTCTTACTGGCTCAAATTTATTTCCTGCGAATGTAATAGAAGTAGGTGGCTATCATGTATCGGAATCAAAATCTCTGACTGGTGTAAGTATTATTATGAAAATGCCACAACACCAAAGTATTTACTATTACCCGACTAAAGAGTAAATTTATTTCATCAATCTATTCACTACTAAATATTGTGACAAAATGTGTTAAACATGTTGTAAATTTTATAGGATTATATAATATCAATCACCTCGGGCTAACTCAATTATGCATTACGAGAGATGTTATTCACCTTTATTCTTGTAAAGTTATAACACTTCACTTAAAAAAATAGCATCTAGGCTAACCTACCTGCGGCGTTGCTCTTCTTATAAAACGTATCTTGTCTAGTTCATTAACTTTATACAAGGTCAAAATCATATCCGTACAATGAAAAATTAAACTTATATATATTTAGTATTGCTGATAGTGTATACTACAAACTTTTTAAAATTTAATTGCCGTTTAATATCCGGTTCTAACGAGTAACATACCAATACAAATAGGCGAAAATATATTTTACTGTCTCATTGTTTTATTACATACTAACTAAGGTGTGCTTATTTTATTTGACAACAATTGTTCTTCCACAAACGATGTGGTCTGTTTGCCATAAAACTTCTCATTTTATTACACTTGCGGTTATCCGACTATTGGTAGCTAGGTTCCGTGTCTTGTACACGTGTTTTGAATACAATGTTTTTATTATTATTATTTAATAACGCTTAAATAACCACCTCACACGATGTAAAGACTTGTGTAACCTAGAGGTTGTGATACTCATTCTTTATACAAGTTCTTAAAAAACAACTACATATCGGAAACGTCCCATAAAATTTCATCCACTTCACGAACTTTTGTTACGAAAACATTATAACATAATAATGTTTCTAGGAGCTCCTAAAATTCGTCGAGGAAGCAGAACATGGTGTCATATATATCAGTTTTGGATCAGTAGTCAAAAGCTCTACTCTGCCAGAAGATAAACTAAAAGCTGTTTTAAACGCTATTTCTGAAATGCCTCAGAGATTCATTTGGAAATGGGAAAGCAAAACTACATTGCTGGACAAAAATAAACTCTACCTCGCAGACTGGTTACCGCAAATAGATATATTAGGTGCATAAAAATATTAATTATTTACTTTACGATATCTGAATATTAAAACAATTACGTACAGAAATATATCTATACAATTTTGATAATAAATAAATTTGAGAATAATAAGCTTAATTATGTATGCTTATCTATGTATTAGTCTTTCGTGTTCATTAGTTTTAATATATTTACTATTTTATATTAACATGTAACTATTCTATGATTATAATGATTTTTTTTTAATATTTTAATAATAGATCTGATTAATTAAATTACCAGGTCTTAGGTACAAGCATGTCAAATCCTTAAAGGAAACAAATTCTTTAATTTCAGGCCATCCGAAGACGCTAGCCTTTTTCTCCCACGCGGGCATGGGTGGAACAACAGAAGCCATAAATTTTGGTGTCCCCGTGATAGCTATGCCTGTTCTTGGAGATCAGCCCTCCAACGCAGCAGCTATTGAAGAGAGCGGCCTTGGGGTCGTTCTACAAATTAAAGACCTCACTAAAGACAATCTCATTGCTGCGTTTAAAAAAGTGCTACATCCAGAGTATGTATTTTTTTGTTAATTAATCTATGTATTATACCGTAAAAATAATTATTTCAAATATAGATGCAATTATGACGTTTTTGGTTAATACGCCGTAAAATTACGTATTTCGGCTATAATCTTTCATGGTAACAATTTATATATTTTATTAAGTCATTTTAGATAAGGATAAATATTCATATTTCAACCGTGACATTGGTTAAGCCCGAATCAATTAAGTACTATTATTTGTAGACCTATTTTTGAATTCTAATCATAATATCATCAAATTAAATAGAAAACCACCTATAGTTTTTACTCCCAAGAACTTATTGGCTATCAACTTTAATCTCATAAGTAAAGAGATAATCTAGTATACATAATATATTATAACGCATACTTCTTAGAAGTCTTAGATGCCTAGTCAAGAAAACAACATGAAATAGCATTAAGGAAATTAAAAAATCTACCTACGCTAGATTTATTAATGATGATATAAATATAATGATTAAGTACATTATAAGTTGCTTACATGATTTCCATCTAATAACAACGTCCTCTCGACGTTTATTTTTACGCATTTATTATTATCCTTAATAATTAATCTATATAGACATGAACGTCTGCTACATACAATGGGAGTGTCTAATAAATAAATATTTATCTGTAATACTTATTTTTCAGATTTAAGGCCAAAGCCAAGCAAGTTGCAAAAGCATGGCATGATCGTCCATTATCAGCACTTGATACTGCTGTTTATTGGACGGAGTACGTAGCTCGTCATCCTAACATCACCTACAAGGCCGCTGTCGTTGACACGCCGTTATACCAATTTTTGTGCCTTGATATTATTAGTGTATTCATAATTTCCACTCTGATAGTATACTATGTGTTAAAAATGACTGTGAGACTCTTATGTAAGACTAAGAAGACTGAATCCGTGCAACAGAAAGTAAAAAAAGACAAAAAGAAGTCAAAACGCGAATAGTTACTTCAGGTTATAAAGAAATTTAGCTATATTTTTTATAATCAATATTCCTTTATTGCTTATTGTATAAACTCATTGTATTACTTTAATACATGTGCTATAGACTAACTAGATAAAATGTGCAATTGGATTGCGTCGAATGTGGTATAGGATACCAAAATTGATATTAAATGCTAATAGGTTGATAAGATAACTTATGTGTCAAGTTCTATAGATAAAATAACTTAAACGTCTATCCAGTAATTGTTGATTAAATATATCATGATCGAAATAAAATATGAATGTTTGTAAATATTCAAACTTTATTATTCCCCCTAAGCGAGAATAGTTATATTTTGTTTAAAATGATACATCTCAAAAGTAAGATTTTATTATAAGGTGCATTTAATAATATGTCTGTCCACGGTTTTAGAAGCATTTTGAGTAACGGGACGGATTGCGCCCCTTATTTTCAGAAGTCTAAAAAGTTAAATCTCGAAATCCTTCCACATTTTTGTTCGATGGAACAAGTTACAATTATTCGAAATGAAAAAATCACGTCATGACACAAAACATTTTAAATAAAAGTAGTCCATTGAAAAGTTACATTTTGGGTTGCGTTTTTTAGAGGACGCAATTTTATTTTTTTGATGTGTAGGGGGGGT
>JAOSYY010000002.1:8620950-8654944 GCA_025727935.1 Hebomoia glaucippe
CTTTAAATCACAAGGACTTAGAAGATTATTTATTATGTCTTTTGTTATCTATCGGAAGCATTAAAATTATTATCTATGTAATTTACGGAATACGAACCGTAACTTTTCGACATTTATCATCATATCAATTACAGGATATAATTTAAATGTATCGTGTATAATACAAAAGTATTATATACGATATGAATTAAAAAATTCAGTTATGTATCAACTAGTTTATGCCAGCTGCTTCGCTCGCGTTGATTTCGATTTTTACACCTTGGATTACATTATTGGAGTTTCAGTAAGGATCCCTATTTTTTTTTAAATATAATATAGCCTTCCTCGATAAATGTACTATCCAACACTGAAAGAATTTTTCAAATCGGACCAGCGGTTCCTGAGATTAGCGAGCAAATAAACTCTTCAGCTTTATAATATTAAGTATAGAAGTATAGATAAACCCTCAACAGGTACTGTTAAGAAGTATTATATATTTGTTCTCTTGATTTTTTATTTGTATAAGAACGTGCTGTTAAGGGTGCTGTGTACAAATTGCATTGTATCTAAAAATATTTAACTAAAATTGCGTAAGGTGAATATGATGCATAGCAGACGCGTCAGACTCTCTGGGAAACTGTTTGTTTTGATACTTTCATTTTAATGCAGTTAAGGCATACATCGTGTGTTTGCCAAGTGTAAAAATAAAATGTATAGTTTGTACACGATATCAAGATAAAACTTTTATTTTGAATCATCTATCAGTATTGATCTGATTTTTATATTAATAAATTACATTGTTTGCATACTATAGAAAATTTAGGTAGTCCCCGAGAATTAATCGCAAAACACTGGACACAAATTATAAAACATTATTATAATTAAGAGCTATCTCGATCAAGACAGTTTTCACAAAAAAAAACCGCACAAAATCGGCTCATTCACTTACATCTTACAATGCTACAGACAGACCCACTTACTCTCTTTTTGCATCAGGTTTAAGTAGTAATCGATTTTTAAAGATTTACCTATAATCTATGCTTCTTACTAAGATTTCATAGAGTCGGTGTGGCAACTTAATTATCTAACGTTACATAAAAATTTACATTCTGAAAATTTCCCAATTAAAACACGTTTAACAATCAGCAATAATGTCGTTTTAATACGAATATTTCACATTTATTTGTATTTTTCGTGTCTGGCAGCTCGCCCGTCCGCTCTCAGTTGTATTTTCAAAGAGAAATATAAGCCATTTCGGAGCTAATGGATTACTCCGAGAAAAAACAAAATAAATCATGTTAACACAGAAACGTGAGTAAAATAGAGTAGGTGTGATTTAGAGCACAATGGCGAGGTTTGTTATCTGTTATCAGTTAATGAATAACTGAAATTTCACGGTTGCACACGCAATTCGAGGGCTGTGAATTCAGTTATATGTAAATCACCTTATTGCAATAAAGTTTTTAACTAATCACTGCTACAGATCATGAAACTCATCATAAATAGCTAAGAACCACCTTAATTACGTTAGATTTTACACAAACAAAATACAACAATTTATATAGATGGATAGATAGATAGACGTCGAGATAACCCCCTTTTTTGCCTCGGGATATGGAAGGGCCCACGTTTCAGCAATTATTTAGAAACCTAGTTTATGGTGACATATTGATAAAGTAAAGGAATTTTGTACAGGTTTCTTTGTCATTTAGAGTTTTTTTTTTAAAAGGCAAATTTAATAATACAATATCTACTGGGATGGTCGCACGTTATCAGTTCACCGCAAAGAATATCCTTAAAGTATGTTGCAAGGGTATAACCGAAGCTATTAACGGAATAATAACTAAAAAATATCCGTTATACCTAAAAATTTAATTGAATTTCGTAATAACAAAACGACAGTATTTTTCGTAATATCAAATTAAACACTATATTTTGAACAGATACATAATTTGTAAAGTTTTTTTAGTCTGTGGGTTTGTTTCAGTTAATCTCCTAAACGATTGCACTGATTTTTTTTACCTTCACTGTTAGATTGAAGAGAACAGTGAAAAAATGCGCTTATGGAACTATACTGACTGACTGATGGACTTTTGTTGTTATATTTTGTTTTTTAAGCGATACGAACGTAAACGAACATATAGTTCAAATATATTAAGGGATTTCTGTCGCCCATGGATACCTCCAAGTCCGATCTAGATGACGCGTTGCCCTAAACTTAAGGCCTTTATTTTTATATCGAGTATTCGGAAATTTATAGACTGAAATCGAAACGCCCATAGCACTTTACGACTTTTCCATTTATGAACGTTGGACGGAACTTATGAATTATTAGGAGTTCCTCCCACCATATTTAACACTCGAAACGCCTGTGTTTTTTGAAACTTGTCTGGCCACAGGCAGCCCGTACCCGAGGCAGAACACAAATAACATTTTTTTTGTTGCTTGTTGTGTGTATGCGTATGTATATAATATATTTATGTGTGTGTATGTGTATGTTTATAATGTGTATAATACATATATTTAAATTAGTTTCCTCCTCCTTTTAGTGGGTTGACTGGATCTAAGTTAACGCAATGTGTGTAATTCATATTTTGTGCATTAGTTTGTATTGTCAACCCACTGTGTGGATCAAATGTAATAAATTAAAGAAAAATAAAAATAAAGGCACCTAATTATTTACGGAGTAACTTAGACTAGTATTATTTCATCATTACCAACTTTAAAATAGCGTATAAACAAAATAATCGCTGGTAAAACCGCGCAAATCCGCTAGTATCTATACAAGTTTTATTTTTAAACTTTTTATCGAGCGTACGGATATGTGATATACAAACGAAGGCATAATTTACACCCACAGCCCGTCTAGACGTTATGCAACAACCTTCAAACGAAAACTAATTGATTTTATGATAGCATATAAGTAAGAAAAGTGTATATTGTTTAGACAAAAAGGTGTTTTGGGCGTACAGAGGAAACTATCTCCATGCCTTAAGTTTATGGCAGATTTTGTTAATTGTCAGTTGGTTACGTCAATAATAGCAATCAGAAGAGTTCAGGTTAACGTTTTGTGTAAAACGCCTTTGAAAGCTTGCGATTAAAGTAAGTTTCTTTGCAGTCTTATCACGTATAATTAATTAGTGTTACGAATAGGTAGGTCGCGAGACATTACAAATTTATAATCGAATTTGGTAAAAGCCCACCTATTAATCACAGTAGATAGTCGCTTTGTAAGAATGATAAAATTGTTTTAATCTCATGTCAAATTATCAAGCCTACGAAATAATATTTTTTTTATAAATCACATGAATATCGACCTAATTTCATAATTGGCGAGACGCCCGCGATTTGTTATGTGGACATGGGATATCCGTCAAAATTCACCATTGCTTGCTTTCAAATACACTATCTAAACAAATTATATATGTGTGCCACAACTGTCATGTTAATGAAATTAATTTTTGTAGCAAAAACTTAACTTTTAAGAACTCTTTCCAAGTGTCTTTCATATATTCTTATTTTAAAAAACAGTCCATATTCATAAATAATTTTAACACAAGAACTCTCCTTTTTTGAGAAATAAGTGTAATCGTAAGCGACAGAATGAAAGGAACCAACACGGAACCAGATTTGTTGAGTAAAACCATTCGGTTTTAATTCCTTTTAAATAGATCAATCACCAGTAATTCCCTCAGAATTACACGTAATTCATCTGTATTTCTTTTCATCACTAGTGAAATATTACTCATGTTTGTAATACAATTTTGTTCAGAATACATTATTGGATTAGTATGTATCCCTAATTTTTTTTTAAATATAATATAGCCTATATCCTTCCTCGATAAAGTACTGTCCAACGCTGAAAGAAATTAGCGCGTGCAAACAAACAAACTCTGCAGCTTTATAATATTAGTATAGATATTGCCAATATTTTCTGTAGAAGTGTATTTTCCCAATTACTCAATGCTTTTAAACCGGCTATTCAGCCCGAACAGAACATTATTTATTAATGCAATAGTCCCACAAAAACCTGATGCTTGTCCATTCATCCTGCGTTCTTATATAACACGAATTGATTAATTAATTTGCATTCAATCGTTAATGAGTGTAGTGTGAAGACGGGAGTCAGATTGAGCATTCGAGGTCGCATAGAACAATTGACTTGTTAATAGCTAAGGCGGATTTAAAATCTGATAAGGATCAACAAAAAAAAACCAGTTTCTATGACAGTTACTGAAAACTAGCATATTTGACTCGATTATAGGTGACTGATGCGCGGTCAACCTATTATTTTTATTTGAGCAAACCAAATGAAGTTTTATCTACGAAAAAATCTTATAAAAATAATGAATAAGTCTCAATCAAAGCAGTAATTTTTTACGATTTTATGCGGAACAAGCAATCTAACAATGAAAGACCCGTGAAAAACAATAGGTATCCACAGAAACAGACAACAGGAACTTAGAACAAAAAAATGTCGTAAATCGTGCTTTAAAAAAAGTTATTTGATATTACTGATTTATAATTAACACACTCTTCAATTTCATTTATATCTATAGATTAAAACCTTTAATTACCACGGACTGAAAATTAGAACAAAATCTAATAAGACGATTACGCACATTACAAAAAATACTACATTTAAACAGAGGCAAAGTTCTGTCTCTATTTAAATGTGCGTATCACACAGCATCCAATTATAAACTTTTCTTCTGATATAATCGTAATTTGCCAAGTAGGTGTATGTGTACCTATAAAATATTACGTAAGGAATTTGATGAATAGTCAATATCAAATATACGAGCGCCGTGCGAGAATATTTTTTTGTAAACAATCCTGCCTCCGTTTGGCATAGTTCCAGTTATCGTTGTTAAATAATACTACATAAAATTCCATAGTTTTGTTTCATAACATTCATTATTTTAATCACAATTTTATTTAAAATCACAAGAATATATGCTTGCTTTTTTTAATTAAGACTCATTGAAGGATATGTAATACTTGATTAATAACTTAAATACTCTTTTATTAATGTTATTTCGTGACAGAAAACCAGAGACAAAGTTCAAATTTAAAAAACTAATTAAAACATAGTTGCAAACATCATAGAGTATTTTTATACCTACATTTTATCATAAGTTCTCCTAATAGAATTACTGGCAATGTTGTATTAAAATGATATAGGTCTAAACTAATAAAATTGTGAACAGATCACGCGTGACCGAAATTCTAAGAACCATTTCGATGCCCGATGTGACAACTGGGCTACTGAGAATCATAAAATGTAATGTATGAGTTCTAAAACAATCAATACCTTAGACGTTAAGTATTGTCTTTACTTTCATGAAATCATCATTTGTATTTTTTTATGTTTAAAAAATTGTATCAAAGCTATAAAAGCAATTAATTAAGTACACAAATACACGTATCAGGTTTTCTAGTAAATTTTCGAAATTTCGAAAATATTTATGATTAAGAATAGGCTGTAGTCTTTTAAAACATTTATTAAAAATAATATGAATGGAGAAACATATAATATTTAAATTTTTGTCGAAGAAGCAACTGCATAGTAGGTAATTTTAATAAACATAAAAAATTAAACAATTCATTGTAATACCGCACACAATTCTGTGACCTTAAAATATTTTTGAACATTTTTATAGCGTCGTTTTAATGTCACATTTTAACATACTTAACATAATCAATTCGACCACCTACGAGTCGTACGAACATGTAATATAAAACGATTAAGTTGACAACTGTTATTATTATCACCACACCATTTCATAAAGAACACAGAACCTAGCCCCAAGTCTCGGATAATCAAAGTACATTATATTTAAGAAAGTTCTTAAATTTTCAATACAAGTATTAATATAGAGTTATATATATACCAAACTTATAATTTGTTTATTAGGAACAACAATATTCTCATAGTTTTAAATAGAACATCTAATTAGCGCAAATGAATAAAAATTTAATTGGTAGCGCGAAAATTTGTTTAGCAAATAGCGTGCCTCTTTTGTATTACCACAGACTATCTATTATTTCTATGAAATTATTAGTCTCCCAAGAGGAAAGTGTAATTAGTTAAAACGAATATTACAAAAACCAATATTTTACTTGATTAAGCCCAAATGAATCTCAAATATATATCTACTATGTAGTGTATGGAATGAAACTTTTAATTACCTTTCAATTCAGACATCTTGCGTGAATTTATGCTATGAAATTGTCCTCAACAACTAACACAATTTATGATAAAGCTGAAAAGTTAGCATATTAAATTAACATTAACTTTCAAATTAAAAAAAAAACATAAAGTGTACTTTACAATGTCAAAAATACGCAATACCTTCAAAAAGCTTTTCAGTGAAAGCTTCAGTCAAAGTTGCGAATAGGTATAGACATCTAAGACAAAACTCTTGTTATTCAATTGTTACATAAAAAATAAATAATAAAACAATGTACCAGTAACCTTCATGCAAATTATGGTCGGAATAAAAAGCATGTCAAATCCTGACGCATGACGCTTATATGCGTTCGTGATTAGCCACACCTGCCACGTCCAACAACGTTTTATCTAAATATAATATATTGCCCATTATGATATGTATGGCGCCAACAACTTTCGAAGTTTCTGACTTGGGCGATGTTTTAAGGCTTCCCTACATACAATATTTTAGCATCATTACGCGTACGGCTAAGGAGAACATTCTCAATGCTGTTGTACTTGACATGAAAATAAATAAATATTTAAAAGATAATTATAGTCGTATATCCTAAGATTTATTCTTGTACTTCTTCAAAATACAGTTATTAATTTAATCTCCTCAAAAGTCATGTGTGAATATCATTAAATAATTTTAATTTATTTTGTGATGTATTATTAGAATCATTGTAATATGACATTATTAAAATGTAGTATCATGTAATGCTCGGTTAGAATATCATTCTAACAAAAAACAATAAAAAAATGGTGATTAATAAAAGTCAAATAAGCTATAAGCCAATAGTATAAAATACATATGAGCAAAAAATAAAATTAAGTAAATTATATTTCCGCCATTAAGGTCAGTGTCGCGAATTTTTGGGATAATATTCAGTACTCGCGAAAACAACTGTTGACTACAATTTAAAAAGTTTAAGGACGACCACAATTCGTGGGAATACAAAGCTTGAAATGTTAGTAGTAACTGAGTATGACTCTAAATTATTATTGATTGAGCTGAGTGAGCATTAATTCGATATGATATTAACTAAAGTATTATGAAATAAGCTTGGAAAATTTAAACTGATCACGATGCCACACCTTACCAATTAAATTTTAGATGTTAATTAAAACTTTTAAAGGTTATGTGGACTAAAGACTCAATCAACTACAATTAATTTAATCAACATCTAAGCCATGACCTAAGTGTAACCAAATATTATATGATAAGTTCAATATCTAAAATATTAATTTTATAATTCATTAGTAAATGAAACCAAGCAATTATGAAAATAGATGAAATTCTAGTTCTTATTCTAAATTTATATAAGTTTCATAAAGTTTACAAGTAAATAGTATTTTCAAATAGTGTCACAAAATAAAGTATATTTTGTATATATTAGCTATTTCTTATTTATGATACTGGCGAAGTGGCAAGTAAACGATCTATTACAGCATAGTCATTATGAATGTCTAGATTTATGGCGGCAAATGCATTTTCTTAAAAAGTGGGGCATAATGATACCAGTAAACACTGATAAAATCTGAGTATAAGTGTGCATCATCAAAGGAACCGAAACGATGCGTTATCACTTGTTGGTACAGGGCTGTCCTTTTGCATAATCGTAAATTTAGATAAAAATTTATAAACATTGATAAACTATCTCTATAATTTGTTGCAACACCTTTTCAACAGTCAAACAATTTGAATGATTATATAAATTACACAAAAAAGAAAAAAACATTTTCGAGGTTTAAGGATTACGCTGCTTACATGTAAAAATTGATATCTATTGAAATAGAAATCCTCTTAAGTGTGTGTGTCTCATGGTTGCAGTACTGATAATATTTCGATAAAAGAATGACAACCCTTGCCAGTTGCCCCCGACAAATTGTTATTGAGTTCACTTCGAGAAACGTCCTGACCTGAAGATGACCTAAGTTTTATTATCTAGTATCGTTACTAAATATAATTTATTAGTCATTAAATATTGCAAAAATATTTCAGAGTGTTGTTTCCACATTCGTATACAACATATAATCCAATGGAAATAACCAGTCGTCATCCCGTGAGTCTTGAAAACACTGGAAAGCGGGAAAACCGAAGTAGTTTTAGCAAGCATCCCTTTCTGGGATTGGGTTTTGGAAGCCCATGGTTCGTCATCACAGTTTCTGTGAAAGGGAGAATCTACATAACCTGAGGACAGTCGGTATGGTCTCTGCCTTTTCCTTTCCTAAAAAGTACATGATATGAAAATACAGAGATTTTCTACTCCTACAGAAAAAATAAAAGTTTTACCATAACTATGAAAATTAATTGCATTACTGTAAGTTTTATACATCGACGTAGAACAGATATATAAAAATAATTTTAAGGCATATATATATATATAAACAAAATATGCAATGAGTATATAAATACATTTGTGAGAAATCGATGTTGCAGAACCACAATCAATTAGCATTCTTGTACAGAGCGGTTCTTCTCATGTCTGGCCATAGATTAAAAGTTAGACAAAGCCTATTATTGATAATGGCTTCCACTTTTATGCACTACTCTGAAGTACGATTTTGGTCAAAATTGATAATAATTATATTCTCTATGCTGCTATATTAGGATAGCCGTAATTCTATATCGCGGTGTACAGTAATTCCCCTTAGCTATTTGAACGGTTGAATGAAGCTTTTTCTCTGTAATCAATTTACAGCCAGGCGAGATAATAATTAAAGAAACGAGCTGATACGCACAGGCTGTTTTTATCGCAATAATCGCGATCGACCCACTTGTACTAATTTACAACTTCCAGGCCTTGAATTAGAACAGTATCAGATTTAGCGAGAGGCAAATTGAGTTTCGGGGTCGTTATGCACTTTTAACACACCTATATTAGGTTTATCAGTAGCTAACAAATCAACATACTAAATAACAAACAATGTAATCAAATCTAAGAAGTCAATACCTAATTCATAATATTAATTTGTTGCATTAGAAACTAATTTGATCATAAACCGAGGAACTAAAAGGTATTCTAAGATTTTTTAAAGCAATACGTTTTAAAAATCAACTATACATAAAATAGAGTATTTTTGAAATTTAAAAAACCCAAGATGATGTCTTTTATAGGAAATATGTTATTAAAATATTCTATTAATAAATAAATGGTTTTAACTTATAGCATTGCATTAATACTGAACAAAATTGTAATTACCAGCAAAGGTAATAATTTCAATGAGTAAATAATTACAGCAATAAATTTCATATGTATAGATGTTTAATACAATTTTGCATTTATATATTATTACTTCGACTATATATATGCATAGGTGTTTATAAATTATTGTTTAATTGCTTCAAGTAGTATAGGGAGGTATATTAGTATTATTTACAATACACGTACTTAGTATGAGTTTTAAAGAATACTTCTAAAAAAACTAGTATTTAAAAGTTTGATTCTTAATAGCAGCAGTATAATGTATTTGTACTCTTAATTTTGCATCTGTATAAACATCCCTAAATGGAGATCTTAACAAAAGAACAAATAGAATCTGCCTAAATAGCTCACAAGGCTAATAGCGATGAACGGAGGCGTCAATAACTTGGAGCATTCCTAGACAGAGACCTGTGACCTGTTTACAAGCGTATTGGGTCACGGAAGATCTGATTATTCGTGATTTAATTTAAATCGGTAATACACAGTACCATCTTCCTTCAATGTCGTACAACAAAATATAAAAGACGTCCTTTTTAAGAATAATTAAATTAAGTGCGTTTAAAATTATCAGATATACGCCACAATCACGACCTAAGCGTCTATAATAAAAAAGTACAACAAAAAAATTGATGAATTGTATCTCTACGGCTTTTTTAAGGATGATAAATATGATCTAGTATTCAAGCGAATGATTTTCTTAACACAGTCTATGTTTAGTTAGTTGTATTGTAAAAATTAACGCGTTTAATTAAATTCTAAGAGATTTTAACACATTAATTTGTGTAATTAAATATCTAGCCATATTCTATGTGAATTCATGAAAATTATAATTAATTTTAATATAAATTCAGTGTTGCTCTGAATAAAATATAATTTAGCGTTAGTTTCAACACCTCAACTTGTTTTACTTGTCAAAACGTACAAAACAGCAAGTATCACAGTTTATCACAAACATTGATTAAATCACGTGCCTTAAGGTACATATGTCCATATAGAAGCAAGAAAATAGTCTCACGGATAAAGATATTTACAGTGACTAGACCAATATTTGCAGTCTCAAACGGGTCAAGCAAAGACGCCTCGGCCATTCACGAGTGCAAATTTCCAAGATAAAAATAATCTTTACAGCTGGTTTAATTAAGATTATGTACTTAACACGCTCAGCAATAAATAATATTCCGTGATTACGAAGTAAAACAATGGTGGCATTTAAATTGTTCGATAAAAATAATACAGCAAGAGTGTACTGAGCGTAAAATTAGGTTCATATTTGAATATAATAACTAAGAATCTTGTTTTCGTATTAAAATTTAATATAACTTCACATTTTATTTTCATAATTTAAGCGTTGATTAAAATACGTGTTTAATATGTAGATGTACCTTCGGTTCACTTGAAACGTTCAATATGATTATATCATATAACCCTATTATCATTGTCACTTACCGTCGATTCAATGAGTCGATAAATCGAAACCTCCGGTGAGTTTCCTATTTATTATGCCGGGTTACACATATTACTGTACCTATCTCTAAGGTTCTACACAATAACAATTTAAAATACAACTGTATAGTTGGCATTAATGTAATCATTTAACCACAATGTATTTCTTTATAATTCTCATTACTATTTACTGTGCGATTCAAGGTTTGAAAAGGACATACTTTTAAATATTGTATGTAAATCGATCATAATGATCGTAGTGAAATATTGCTACTTATAAAGAAAAGATCTCTGTACTCTACCAAGATACCGTTCTGCATTATAACATTGTATAACAATAAACGATTAATGCACGGATTTAAGTAATTTAAGTCTGTATTTATTTTCATAGTGAATCAGTCAAAGTACAATCCTAACAATCTTCCTCAAAAGCGTCATCCAATAAATATACAGGCTAAATATTAATGCATTTAATTAGTATTAATAGAAAAAAAGCGGACATAAATAGCTGACATGTACTCGTACTTGTGCGAATTAATAGTCAAGATTGCAATGTCTCCTTTTAAATATCAGTCTTCTATTGTTGAATTTTAATATTTTATTACAAAAAGATTATAAAGACATTTATATTATATTATAATAAATATACCGTGACAAAATAGCTAATAAGTGTTAAGAAACGTCATTAAATTCAAACATATTATTGGTAATTGGTTAACACAAAGGTTTTGTAATCATCGTAATATAAATTTATTGCATATGACAGCTGTCCTTCGATACCCACTCAATTGTCAGTGAGCCTCTTGAATTAACGAATGAGAGAAAAACACAAACATTGTTCGAATTTGTTAATGTTGTTTCGTAATAATTTCGGTGGCCCCTCCCAGCTACAAGAGAATCATCGAACAAATTGACCTTATATCAAGGGCACTATAACGAATTGTATTAACACAAGTAATATTAATTTATTATTTCTCTAAACGCATTACTTCCGCCCTTTGATCTGTAGGAAGTGATTAAGTGTTATTTCGATAAAAAATAACAAAAGTGTGTTCTTATAATTCTCACGAACTAACAACTACCAAAATTGTTATATGTGTGAAGGTAAAGTGAACTCGTGTTGTTTTTGAAATATATAAGTTATAAACTTTTGGCCGTACGCTTACCCAGAAATATATAACTCTCAATATCCCCGATTATTCCTTTAATTCTCCAAAAAACAGATACAAGAAAATTCATGGCAATCGACATCAGTTTTTATAAGATTTATACGTCGAACTTAAGAACAAAACCTCTAATAGAGCGGCTACTACTTCAAAAACAAAGGCTATATTGTTTTTGTACAGTAAGGATTTGAGGAATGTAACAATTCAATGTTCACGATTCTTCGTTTACTTTAGTTTCTAATCAGCGACAGTTTAAATGTGAAGGCTCATTATGCACGCCGTGTTTGTAACGCGTATGTGTGTCGCTAACATGTGTGGGTGGGCTATAAACAAACACATAATTAACACCCATTCATATGTGTGGAGGCCTTGTCCGCTTCGTGTGTGCCACGCTTATCAAGAATATTATATTCTTAGTGTTAACAATTTGCCATACGTTCTGTAAAATATCTGAAATGACGCTGCAATAACTTGCAGATCCCGTTTTATTTACATTTTATTCGAGTTCATATTGCATAACTGTCCCTTTACACGCCCTTGCATATTCTTTACATTTAAAAGGTTCGCTTATCTTATATCTATCTCTTGCGGTACTATATGAAGATACATTTAAAAGCATGAGTTTCGTTTTATTAAATTCATATCACGTACAATTTATGCTGGCATTGAAATTAATTTTAAAGATAAGTAAATACGTGAAGAATATTTCTATTTGTATCTATATTAAGCTCGTAAATATATATAAATACTTCGGACATGTAAGTTATTCTTCTTGTTATGAAGATTATCTGCATAAAAATTAAAGGTAGGTACAGAAACAGAACATGATTTCAGTCATACTCTACACTGAGTACTGTTAAATATCGAAAATTGGTGATCTTGAAATTATATTCAAATTTATGTCACGTTTTGGAATATGTGCCTTAGTCATGCTTATAAGTATTAAAGAATAACATAACAGCTCTATTTTTTCAGGAAAACATCGGCACGGTCTCCGCTTACATCAAAGTTGGCCTAATTTCAGGTTTTCCTACTCTATATAGTCATATTGATCAAATGAATGGCCTTTATTAAATTGTGTCGCCCGAGGACACTTGGTGCAGTGTTAAAACAATTATTTTGGTGGCGGTCGTCATTGCACGAGTACAAAAACAGTTCGTGTAGGCGTTCGACCCATTCATGAAATGTCTCATATACAATTCTCTTTTATATTATTATGAAATATTATTACAACCTTTTCGAAAATTTATTCTGACCGAGCTTTTGTTTAATTAGCAATTAAATTCATTGATTATAAATGCACAACCTTTTGCAACTTTTGGTATTAATTCCAGATTCAGTTTCGTAAAATTAATTATTTATATAATATTTTCATATTATACGTTGTATTCCCTCCTAGTAGTCCCGAGAGTATATATGGGTCGTCAGAAAAGTATCTATGGAAGGGCAAGTCCGGCTAGCGGTATATATAATACATTTCCCCTTCGTTAAAATAAAAATTGTGTACCTTAATTAGCATTATCGACTCTATTTTGTATAAGACTAACTATCTTGGTAATCAAAAATTATTAATGAAAACGGAAAAACATATTAGCTTTTAAATTAAAACTTCCATATATAATAACTACAGTAACTCTAGGTCGATAAGAGTTGCTATAATTATTTTTTTCCTGAAAATGATAAGTTCTGCAGTAATATCTAAAACATATTAAAAAGATTCCCACTGTTTTTGTTTTCCAGCGCAGACATTATTAATATGGAGAAGCAGTGTCCCTTTGGCAATTATACATAACCTAAATTTTATATTATAAATTATTCAATATATTAATTTTAATTGTCGATTGCTTATTAGAAGATAATAAATATTGCATTCAACCTTATAAGAAAGAAGTAAGAAATATATAAGATGAGGCGATATTACATAATAATACGATAATGAATATTCAGGATATGATACTGTTCGCCGTTACTCACTTTGAGTCATATTACATGAACATTATTCACATAATATCTGTAACATACATAATATCGTAGCCACTCAAAATTTGAAATAGAAAATGCATTTAAGTATAAACAAGAAGAGATAGTGCTTAAAAATATAAAACATTGACGTATGTAGAGACGCTTCTTTTACCACGATATTTGAAATTCAAGTACCGACGGAAAATTTGTAACCGTATAGACTCAGTTAGCCTTAAATATATACGTGGAAAATATTAAACATTTACATCTACGAGTAAGCGCTTTACTTGATATCATAATAAGGCATTAAAATAACATTGTGTATTCAGACTTACTTTTTTATAAAAGCGGCAAGAAGGTGCGTAATTTAATATAGTACCTTTTAGTAGTATTTTAAATTTTGACATTTAATAATTTTGCTCAAATTGATTGGTTTTATATGAATTTAACGTAGATTTCTCTTAGATATGTTAGAAATAAACCTTCTAGAGTTATCTTTTTAAAAAAGATTGAAGAATCTAATAGAAGTTTTTCTCAGTAAAACAGACGGAGGACAGATTATATTATGCATTTTCAATAATTATGATACACATTATAAAATTAGCATATAATTTATTTAAGTTTATACTAGTTTTCAAGACGAGAGCGATATTTTATGCTTTTTCAAATACAATACATAATCATAAAATACTAATTATTCTTACCAGCACTCATATAGTCCCATTGTGAAAATTGTTTTACTGATAGCCCAGGCACTTCATTAGTGAGTACTATGAGGCCAGATATTAAATTAAAGCCAGGGTATACTGGTAGTCATCGATAAATGTTTATAATTAAGCCGGTACATTGTTATAAGGATTTAACTGTTGCATAAAGATGCAAGGCAAAGATAATTGTCTTGGTAACAATTAAAACTGTAATTAGGAGCGCATTAGATTTCAACCACAATAGATGACTTTAACATATGCATCATTAGTGTCGTCTAAAATGTTGTAGGATAAACAATTATTAAGTGATTTGATAAGTGGAGATTGCCAAGTGCAACGAAATCAAAAATACATCATTATAATAGAACATGATTAAGATTGTTGTTTTATATAACAATAAATAGAGCGTGTTTTAATTTAATATTTTTTGTTTCCGTGATGTTCTTAGGTGTAGTTTTAATAATTTTCTTTTTAATTCCAATTAGGATCCATTATCTTTTTAATGTTTTTGTTAATCGATTGAATCCACACACAATATGTATTATGGTACCTTTACACTTAAGTAAAGAAAATGTTAAATTATACTAGCATCGCTTTAGCCAAACAGAGTTAGTACATGTGTTTTGTCAAGGTCATATGTTATAGGTACCTTATTACGCGCAGGGCACAGCCTGTAAGTCCAATAAATTCATCACTTCAGTAATGTCCTTTCGTCCTTTCTTACTGAAGTCCAAAGCACCGAAATCTCGAAGATGTCAGGATCAACGCGAGCCGAATCGCGTCAATACCCGGCACACCACATCGACCGATCAAAACATAGCTATCACGAATCTTCTTTCCACACAGACTTGATTTGCAAAATTTATTCATCGCATCCGTCGAAAACACCTATAATTTTTACGAGCCGCACCAACAATACGCTAGCTCACTGGACTCTCTAATGTTTTCTTATCGCCCGGCACGAATTAGCACCATTAAACTGTAGAAAAACACCATAGAACGTTAAAATGAATCGACAGCCGCCGGAAAACTCTTATTTCGCGATACGCACGTGAGTGCGAGGCGCTCGCCGGCTACAGTACCGCGCGATAAACAGAGAACGCGCCTCGACAACACACACACACAAGCATCACGGAGCGTGTACAAGCAATACATGTACAAAACTCAGCGCGCGCATTCTCGCTCGATCCTAAAATAGTCACATCGTCATATTCAACCAATAACGTTTAAGCATTATTACGCGATATTAAACATTCATTCGTGAAGACTTCATTGATGGATTACATACCGAAGTCAATTCAATTCGCGATTAACCGAAACTTTTGATAGCTTAACTGATACGAAATCACATAGAAAATTATTTATCTCTAGAATATCAAGAGAATAATAGAGATTACCTTATCGATCTATTGCGATGGATTCATTTTTTAAGTTTTACGTAAGTCGCAGGAAGTTTAGAGCATAATTTATAGTCAAAAAGCTGCTATCTAAAGTAGAGTTTAACAAAAGTCATTATTTTTTAATTATATAATATGCTATTGGAAATATAAATATATATCATGTTGAATTAATAAACTTCTGGGACGATTTTACACCCCTGAAACGATATTAAAGTCTATTTCAATTAATTGAATTGGTTACAAATTTTTGCCTACGTGCGGCTTTTTTACTGGCTACGCACGAACGCAATGTGAAGAATAAAATACCTAAACTTTGTAGCATTGAGTTTTATATTTTTTGGCAACTTGCTTACTTAATATATAGTTTTTTACATTGTTAAAGATTACATCCCAACATATGTAGGCGCATATAATAAGCTTTCAAGAATATATACATATACGTATTATATACATCTTCTCTAAAACAATATAAATAAAAAAACAGGAAAAACATATTAAAGTCCCTTTGCGTAGTCAGAGGTTTTCGGAGAAATTGTGAAACGCGGATGGCTAATTAATTTCCGTTGTTTTATTTATTTTATCATCATTTTAAATTTAAAATAATAATTTAAATTGTTGTAGGTAGTTCAGGGAAAAGTCAACATCTATAGCCGCAATGATTACACACAATGAACGGATACAAGGGGACAAATACGTAATTAATTTTTTTTTTTAATATTTAATATTTATTTGTCAACCAGTTCCGGTTATTATAGTCAAAGCAGAAATCATTAATGTCAAATTATTAAGGTTTTTTTTTTCAGTTTACTGGTATTCCACAAAAACTTTGCTAGATACATTTCACCCCCTTGAAGAGGTAATTTGAAAAATCAAATATGCAAAAGTTAATCTGTATACTGTATGAGATTTTAATAGAAAAGAAATCTACAGCCGTCGCCACGCTTATATAATCAATTATTATTCCTTTTTTTGGAAATAGTGGTTTTGTCGTGAACGCGTAACAAACTCACTTTGATACTTATAATATCAGTTAAGAAGTTATGATTACATAATAAATCTCTATTTTAGGAAACATACTTCTGACTAGATCTCTCATATATTTCATACGACATTTTTAGCTAAAAATATATGTATAAGACTTTTCCAATAAGTAAATATTCATATCGTTAATTACTTCCATTAAATTTACTTTAAATTTTCTTTAACTATCATATTGAAGAATACTTTAATATGTATATATTAAAGATGGAAAAGTTAAAATTTGATATGTTGGAGATGATCTAAATATATAGAAAGGTTACAATATAGGGTTGATTTTTAGTTTTTTTAACCATCTATATTATTATAAATATATTAAACCTGACAACACAATTGCAACTTGGATTTTTAGTCAAATCAAGCTAATAAGTTCAGTTTTGTGAATTACTTATACGCGCGAGCTTTTCCAAATATTGCATTAAACACGAAAATATCACTAAAGGACAAAAATGTATGTAATATATTTCAGTATTTTAGAGTGCTCTGTTGCCTAGCGGTTGGGTAAAGCAACCGGGACACCACAGCACCGGGTTAGAGTCTCGGTCGGAACGCAGTTGCATTTAAAAATATGTAATTTTTGTTCTGCCTCAGGTACGGGCTGCCTGTGGCCGGACGAGTGTCAAAAACACAGGCATTTCGAGCATTAAATGTGGTGGGAGAGACTCCTAATAAATTAAAGTTCCGTCCGGGTCACGTGCCACCGTTCATAGATGGAAAAGTCGTGAAGTGCAAAGCGCGTTTCGATTTCAGTCTATGAATTTCCAAATACTCGAAACAAAAATAAATTAAGCCTTAAGGTTGGCAACGCGTATTCTAGATCTACTGATATTAGAGTTGTCCATGGGCAACAGAAATTGCGTAATTTATTATAAGGGAACTATAAGCTCGTTTGCCTTCCTATCACATAAAAATCAAGTATAATTACTATGAAAAAGCATGTATTCTTAAGATTCATCTTTCACAGACCAGTTCTTTCATTACTTGTACATTACAACAAGGTGTTTAGCCAATGTTACAAAACTTTATTTAATTTAATGTCCTTGTTTTTTAAACTTTTTAGCTTTTTTATATAGATTACTGCACAATTATAAAAAAATATTTTTGAACATGTAGCATACGCGACCATATACAATTCAAAGTAATATCCTTATTAAGGGCATTTCCATGATTAGAACAACAGCCCAATAAGTAAGTATTGTTGAAAATACGCTATAAATAGAGTAGGCCTTTATTTTTAATTTCATCACGTCATTAAGTAAATTATAAAAGTGTTGATGACTTCGAAGAATTTGATTATCAAAAAGTATTAATCGGTGATAAATATTGTTTTTATTATTGTACCTACTATCTGGGTGAATGTTTATATCATTAAACACTAATATTCGAACTTATGAATTATGTTAAACACTAATGAAAATTGGTATTTCATCAAATATTTCAAATGTATACTTAACTTCGTAGATAAATTCTTCTAATTTTATATCCGCTCTACTTATTTTGTATTAACCGAGGTAAAATGTAATCCCTGTTACATTTCACGCCGGAAATGTCGCGTCTAACAGCGTGATAGTGTCATCAGTTAATCCATGTAATGGAGTATCTGTATTAATTAGGACTCGCCCAGATAACTACTTCAGCAGTAGTTAAACAGAAATATTTAGTGTCGTCTTAAATGTGTCGGAACATATTTTCGTTGCTTATATGTTATAGTAGCGATGCCCTTTGGTATCGCTGATATTAAATTTTATACAAATTATTTTGTTATTAAAAGAAACCTTATAAATTTAGATATGCCAGTCGTAACGAACTGAAAGAATTTATAATAATGGTAATACCATTTTGTACGGAACTCGAATTACTATTCTAAAATGTAGCCATGTAACGCGTTATCAAATCAATTATCTGCCATAGAGAGTTCTATCGAAATCCGTTCTACAATTTCGGAGATTAGATGGAACAAACAGAAAGATACATATTTTGTACATTGTTTGCAATAATACGTACTTCCTGCTAGACTTAGAAAGATCTGTAAAAATTATATTAGTTAGAAATAGACACTTATTTGGTTTTTTAGTATGTAGAATAATAGTTGATTTTGGGCAGTATATAATTATAATCGCATTTAATATTCTAAAGTGTAGACAATCTGGTGCTTATACAGTTACTGCATATATTGTCCACTATAAAGTTTTTGTAATACTTGTAAACTAGTACGCTGTTTGAATATGAAAATCTTATTAATTAAGTAATATATATGCTATTAAAATATCTTCATGTAAGACTTAGGCTCGTCTACTGCTGTATAAATAAAAATTGACTTATTTAATTTTAATGTAGGATAATAACTACTTTTGATGTCTAATATCTTTTTCTAAAATCTAATCGAGAATTTAGTAATCTTTTGATTGAAAATAACCTCTTTCCACTATATATTTATCCATACTCCCTAATGGCAGCTGGCGTAGATACTTTGTTAATTCAACACATTAACTTCTCAACAGCCTATAATTACGATGCGGTTTGAACTTTGTCAACGGATATCATTAAATCTGTAAGCAAAAGTATGACATAACTTCAGTGGCTTTCGATTGTGGAGTACCATTTGACACATTGACGGGACAAAGCGACCGAAGAAGTCAACAATTTATCTCGCAAAGATGTTTGCGCGACAGAATAATAGAGATACGGCTTCTGTGTATCCAAATAACTTTGACATTTCTAACAATTCTATTGTAAACTCTATTACATACGCATAAGGTTTATATTTCAATAAAGCTTGTGGTGTATGCTAATATTGTAAAATGGCAATGACAATCACACAGCCCCGCCTCCGAAGTCGTGACAATTCATTGATAAAATATGAATGATTTAATATAATTACTTTGCTTGGCTTACATAAATATTATAATAGCTGCCTATTAAATAAAGTTTAAAAACATTTCTGGTTAAACATACCTTTAAGGAATGTAATAAAAAGTCTGTAGTTGACACAAAGTTTGAAATACAATTACAGAAAAGTTTTAAAAAACTTTACATGCACTAATAACGTGGCGTATACGAGATTATACTCATAGATAAAACCGCTGTCCGAATAGGTATGTTCACATCATTCCAACATAATACGCGTGCTTCAAACACAAAGAAAAACTCTCATAAAATCACATGTCACAAGAATTGATGTCCTTTGTTCCCAGCTGTAAATCTGCCGTAGACAGAGGGTTCACCTAGAACAACATTAATAACCAAACGTCAGAAATTTCTCACTGAAAACATACACGTGCTAACCGATAATGGGAAGACATTAAGATTATTTAGAGTATGAAAATATATATCTGAGAATGGCTTCTTTGACAAACGATGGCAAGGAACTGTGAACGATACAAATGGTTCTTTGTAATGATATTGTGAAATAAATGTGAGACTAAGACATCATCGTGCTCGAAATGTTTTTCGTGAGTATGGATAGATTTCATTATAGGTTCTGTTTTGTTTTGTTTTTGGAAATTGCATCAACCAGTTTATGATTGAATATAGCATTATTTAATTTTTTAAAATTTCTCCAAAATTATAGCACCTGTCACAAACAAGTGTAATAACTATTTAACTATCAACTAAAAATTACACAGGACAAACACAATATTCTATTAAATTTAGACCGAATTATGATATAATGTTAATAATTTAAACTCACATACAAACAGGTGTTTCACTTGCACCTGTCTGGTATATTCTATTTTTCCATTCAATGCCAAGCTTCCGAGTTCCTTACAACTATTACCAATTTTCATCACTTACGTATTTAACAAACCAAATGATGATTTAAGTAAACAATTATAAACAAACAACATTAAGTTCGGCTAAATATTTTGACAGGCAAATCAGGCTCGACTGACTATAGAATAATAATTTATAAAACAAACAAACTGATATAGTAATGGCTTGCTGTACTCGTAACTGCCGGGTTAGTAAAGCCTTCATAGAGGTGCTAATTATTTAAGCACTATGCAAGGTCCCATTAAATACATGTAAAGCTCATCTAAGCTCTTCGAGGTTCTTCTTAATGTTACTTACGTAAGGTCATCTCAAAACTTTATTCCATTAAGCTTTTGATTTTTATCAACAGTCCCCCTTGATAGACACATTTGTTTTATGAAGAGAATTTAAAACTTACAAATAAATAAACCTCAGAAAAAACAGGTTTTTCCGAGGTATTCAATACTGTGTCTACCAAAGTTTAAATAAATTTAACAATTTTAAAACTAAAACTGTGTTTGCAAAAAGGAATGATATCGGAAAGATCTATGAAACAAAGTTCAATAAATACAGCCGTGTGGAATATAAAGTTACAGTGAGTTTTTAGGCGGAGCTAAAAGCCTTCAAATTAACACATAGGTTAGTAATTTATAGCAATTTACCATGAACACGACTTTAATTATCACCTGTCAGTCTTAAAATAATTTATTTTTAATACATAATCATAATTTTAACACATAGTCATAATATTATCTTATATTCTTCACCTTAACGTATCTACTTACCTTGTTTTTAAATGTTAAGTATGCTTAAAGCAAATCTAATAAAAATATTTTGCTTCAAAGGGCATACTAAATATAAAGAACATTTTAAGTATCTGCTAATACCGTAATATGTGTTTAATAAAGTAGATACCATTTGATCTGAGATTATATTTTTTACTATAAGTTTTATGCAAAGTCACATTATATTACCGCAGTCGGTTAAACGGAATGTGAGCATAAATTACGAAATAACAAATTGATTTTGATATGTTTGTCATATAACACAATTACACAATCCAGGTAAAAGAAAAGATATTAGAATAAAAGAAAAACCCATGACCTACATTTAAAAATGAGAACAAAATATGACTATAAAAGAAAAATATTGAATCCCCAAACCCAATCTTAAGATGCATATTTCTAGGTGTTTATCATAAGCACGAATATCACTAGTTTAGTCAAAGCTTTTAAGAGCATGAATTTGTCAGAGATGCCTATAAACTTAGTATCCGTCTACAGAGTATTAAAATTTTCGTTAATCTAAAATGTCTAATAATTACTACTAATGTATAATGTACGTGTTCTATATCTCAAAAAATAATTTCACTTCCATCTTAACCGCTAAGTCATAGCTACAAGTGTTAAACATAACGAGGTCTTTACTTTCAAAACAACATTAAGCAGGTATTAAGAAGACTACATGCGTAGAAGGATCAAGGATATTTTGTTTGTGAGACCTTGGCATTTCTACGCTTGAAAGACGATACGGTTTGGACATTTTTAAGATTTTAAAGTTGCAGAGTATTATTGTGAATTTCACGATTCGGTCATATATTTTTTAAATCTTTCATCGCCTTTTACACTGTTTTTGCAAAAGACGAGGCAAATTAGACTAAGACGTGGTTTTTCTGAGAATGTATGAAGAAAACTCATAGATTACTTTCTATTGGTGTCAAAACGATACCTTCAGTTACCAAAAAAAGTATGAGCTTAGCTAGAAACACATCTTCAGCTATGCCGTCAGACCCAATAAGGAAACATAGTATCAGAAAGAAGGTAGGCAGAAAACAGTAATAGATGAATTCACATTATTTATCTTCATAAAGGCCAGGAGGTTAACAAAATGATTGGTTAAAACATTGCGGTCAATAGTGACTTAACATAGAATTACGATGACTAAAAGGATCCAACCCACGGACGAAAAGGACACAACTTGAAGGCAACAGGTTGTGGCCGTGACTCAATCCTTCGATGATGTAATGCTTCGTAATTGATTCAGTGATTCGGTTCTAATGTTGTTGTAGTGATGCCAACGAATTATACAATTCTGTCGATGATTCTGCTCGATGTTCTAAAGCCAACCGCTTTTTGTATCGCTTGCTGTAAGCAGGTATTTTGAGAATCAAATAAAATGTTTTATATTCTACACTATGTACATAAAACTACTTATAATATTAATTAGATTTTAAGAAAAACTCACAGTAACTTCTAGTCGAAACTATTTATCTCTCGTAGTATTTATTATACTGATAAAATACGTAATAGTATCGCTTAGTATCATTTCTTCAATGTGAAAATGGAATAGATTGACTTACAATTCGTAAAGCTTGATTTAAAATAAAAATAGTTACTAGAAAAAACATTAGATCATTTTGAAGAAGTGTATAAATTGTAAAAAATTTAATATTCTTATGTTTAATATCTATATATTAAACTTAGTATTATTATTTTAGTATTGATTAAGCGATAGACAGTAGTATTATTTACCTTGTATCGATATTCTGTAAAAGCTCTACTGAGCATCGGCAGTGCTTGCAACCGCATCAAACGTCACCAATTCTCACGTCACTGCGTTTGTGACGTAGAAAGAATCGAGTCTTGGAAACTCATGTTTCTGTTAACTTTAATATAATATCATGTAAAATGTTTCATTATTAAGTAGGTTATTTATAATTGTCTTGGTTGTCTGTCCGTCTATCCGTTAACACAAAATCTCAGAAACGATATAAAATGTAATTAAGGTTCTTCCTTAAGACTGAATTTAGGATTTTCTGTTAATTTGTAATCGTAGTACAATATGGTAAGGACGCAAACGTTTATCGCTACCTACTTACAGGAAATATACTTGAGTATATGTTGATTATTTTAAGAGATTTTTAAATTATTGTTATATCTCCATAATAAACTATAAATTGTAATATTTCTCAACGCGTCGTTGACAATATTTGTCAGACACTCTTAATGGTTTTATATAAATAATAAATAAATAAAAAAATAAAAAGCCTTTATTGTCGAATTAAGTTTGAATTACAAAAAAGTTATGTATATATGTATTTTAATTTAAATAAAAATTATAATATATGTATTTTATTTATTTTCCGGAAACGGTAATTATTTATCAACTTGTCTCTCAACAGAGGCCTCCTCTAAAATTGACAGCAAAAGAAGCAGAAGCAGACAAGCTAAGAGATGAGAAGATGATTTTAGAAAAATAGCAGGTCCAATTTGGACTCGAACTGCAAAGAATAGGCCAGAATGGATAGTTTTATATAAAGACATATAATTATTAAGACAGAATTATTTCCACATTGTATTACCTATAATTTATCTATTCTTTAATGTAGTTAAGCTTACATCTAATGCCTGCCCTTTCACAGTACTGAACTACCATTCTCAGCTTAGTAAAGGTAAGCGGAATAAATAATGACAGGCTTATACTGCATATTGATTGAATATTGAATAAGGTCTCGTATAGAAATTAGTACCGCTGTTCAACAAATTCCTGCGCGACACGCCTTCCTTATGAAGTCAGCCGTAGGCCTAAGCAATAGATATAAGACATAGCATAATGTCAGGCATTTCAAATATATGTATATTAAAAAAGGAGGAAGCCGACACGAAACGTATCAAATAGCGTCTCTAGCGGCTCCTCCTCAAAATCACTGTCTAGTTACTGGTGTTAAATATAAGAAACCACATTGTATAGCTTTTCAGAACCAATAAAAAAAAATATATACTGTGTGTTACTTTTAACGAATTAGGCGAAATTAATTTACATCTGCAAATCAATTCATCAATGTTTTGATATTTATCACATGTACGGTCTAAATCACCTAAACAAGTGCCATTCTCGGTGGACATTTAGTATTAGCTGTGGTAAATAAAAGTCATGTAACCAATACATGTCATCCTAATGTCCATATTGCATTTTCCGCGACTGAATTTACATGTTTTAATTTGCCCCTGTTTTGAGTCACAAATACGTGACGTTGGAAGGCAAATATTTCATTATAACGATTCTATTAAAATTGTTCAAGAATGACAATCTAGCGGCAAAAAATGGTTAAATTTTTCGCAATTTTACCTTATAAATAAACGAATAAATAATGGTATATTAATGATTAACAAAAGCGGTAACTTTCTTTTATTTATATTATTGTACTTGGAAACTAAAAGTGTAATTTTTTAGGCTATTCATTAAGTAATGTAGACTTGCAATTGCGACTGCAATTTTGTCGGTCCATCACCTACAAGTGTCCTGATATGTAATTTCAAAGACAGATATTATCATAATAATCTCTGTTTACGCTAAGCACTCCGCTTACTCTTACAAACGATAAACATACTTAAGGCTCTGCTCAAAGTAGATATAACATAGAGTTGATTGAGAATTCTATTAAAAGCTATGAGCTCAGCGCTCGTGGCATACATTAAGTATGCGTGAACTTTATGCAAAGCTCTCGCACCGCAACGGATAAGTATTAAAGACTTGCGATTTCCTATGTTAATTAAACTACCAGGAAGTATGTAAATTTAGCTATTATTAAACATAACAAATCTATTTACGATATAACGTGGTTTGGGAGTGAATATGTAAAAAATGCTATTTCACCTAGATAAATTTTATAGTTTTAACGGATTATTCAATAATAATATCCTACTGTCGCCAAATAAACAGTTAAAATTAAACGTTTACGTTTAAGAAGTTTTGAAATTCTGCAACAATTACACCAGATTCGTTTAAAACTATTTTACCTAGTACACCTAGCTGATAAGTATAAATTAACTATTAAAAAAAAAAACACAACAATCCCAACTTTTTCGCAACAACATACAATTAAATATTGCCAATTATAATAATAATTTACTTGAAATCTCAAATACTCCTTTTGATTTTAAGAAAATCATTCGCGATACTAAGCAACGACAATTACTGTCTTATAATGCTAGTACATAAACAGGATATAATATACATAATTACTAAATACTCAATTTTTACGCCAGCTTAAATTTTTTAACATTCACAAAAATTTAATTGAAATATTTAATGGCAAAACGTCGTCTTATATATTTGAATATGTCCACCCAGTTCTCCTATGCCACATAGTAGTTATAAGAGTCACATTTTCATGATGCCGAAATGTAGTGTAGTGATTTTTTCTTAACACAGTTTACAATAATTAGCACCTCCTTATACGACAAACTTACGACACCTCATTATTGCTATGTAGAAATAATTAAAATAATTACAGTAAACTACAAAATGTAATCAACGTAAATAAAAGCTTATATTATTTAAAGCCTCGTATATTAACTTTTATGGATATGATATAAAGAGCCGCTTGTGTGATATATTTTGTAAATGTTTCAGGGCTTTTTTAACATAAGCTATTAACTACTTATTATATGAGACTGCTTTAAATTGGTCAACTCGCTTTTGCTAATTATATTTAACTATTTAGGTTTGTGTTTTAATCAACTTCAAACTAAGATAATTTAACAAATACTGAGTATAGGATAGCAAACATTAATCGATTTATAATATTTATATTCATCGTAAAACAATTCAATAGTGCTCCTGGACGATGCAGCGCTTGTTACCTCCTAAAGTATGAAAAAATTGCCGTTGTATACGACTCACGACAATATGTTCATGGTTAAAATATTAGTTATTGAATTAAAAAAACATTCTTTTATGTTACTATCACACTATTGTAATATCACGTATAGGTTGCTCTGTGTAAGTTTTCAGTCGCTTTGACTCTGTGTTGTAGCTAATAATGCTGTCATGATCACATAAGTTTTTGTTAACCATTATGCGATCATATTAACATATAATTATTGAAATGATTCATTGACTAAGCCGGTTTTCATGATGACTGCTATATATTTAATAAATCAATAATATCGAGTATTCAGTATATCAAAATGTTTACCCACGTAATTAATATTGTATTGTATTAAAAAATTTAATGTTACTGTTTCTGTTTATGACATTTATCAATTGCTTAGTATGAGTCTCACCAAATAGTAATAAGGCTTCAGCCACAAGACCCCATTTAATTATAATTTTAAAGTATTTCAATAAATTTGAATTCATCTTTAAAGCAATTTTTAAACTTGCTCAGAAACAATTAAAAAAAATTGTGTTTTCAACATCCGTTTAATAAATTATCATTCGAATTATAGAATCAGATCATAACAATCTATAACAATAATAATTTAAACTGTAATACTTCAACTGATAAGTGGGGCGCTTTCAAATAACTTTTCTTAGAAGTTGATCAATGTTTGCCAAGATTTCAGAGAACCATTGCCATTGCCAGATATTTCAAGTGTTTGGTCAAATCCAACAAAGGTCTAAAAGAACTAACTGCATTTGTGAACACAAGTTTTTCTGTACGATGTCATTGCAACGAAAAATAGTTACAACTAATACATTAAAATCCAATCATCAATTAATTAATTTTATTTTTGATTTCTTTATTAAAGAAAAATATTAAGTACATACTCCTATGTGTATAAAATTAATTTTAACCTAATGCATAAATTCAGTACAGTTGAAGCCAACATTTACAGTCGTCTTTTCTTAGGTACCGAAATTGGGGCTCGCTCACTCACATTAAAAACTATGGTAGAAAAGTTTAAAAAAATGGTAAGAATTATTTTCAGAATAAGAATCCTGATTATCTATATTATAATTTTCAAATTAAATAATTGTTTTTTAGAATTATGCTTCTTACGAGTAACATCAGAAGTTAAGTTTTGAGACAAAACTTGATAACTGGGGGATTAACAAACCAACGGCTGTACAAAAGCTCTAAATGGTGAATAATAATGTTTAAATAGACTGAATCATATAATAATTAAATCGCTGTGATGCATCTAATAATATGAAGTTATACTGTAGCTGGCGTAAGCTTCGAGTTCGTATTTTCCAAAGTCTATAATGAATTATAATACAATTGTTAAAATATAAATTTACACAATAACATTCGCATTAAGTAACTATAGTATTATTCATAATAAAATTATTTACATGATTTGTGTAAATAAAATCTCTGTTTATAACATACAAAAGCTTTAACTGTTTTGTACGTAGTTTGGAACACACCAACTGTCACTTTCATTCCAGCAAATTAGACAAATACCAATGTCAAATATCATCTTACATTTTCAATTTTTATTGTTTAGTAGTTTATATAGTGAGATGGTTCTCTATTTTTAGATATTCCCACGTTTTATGTATTAATTTACACATTTGCAGATACATATTTAATACATTTCTATATTATTTATTATTAAGTTTTATCTTTTTGAGTAAAAATGGGTAGAAAACATCAAAGTAAGCAACATGATAAAGAAAATAAATTTAATCAACAAAAGAGAAAAGAACTCACTAATATAGTTCAAAAGTTGTTACATTTAACAACAGTGTTTTATGGTACGGGTAATATAAGCAAAATGTGGGACCACCATAAGGAAATTGAACCTCTTATCAAAGATATAATCAATTATGAATCTTCTCCTAAAAAGTCCCAAACAAGCATGAGGCAAGCCAACATAGAAGCATATATCAGCTGGTTAAAAGAAAATGGAGCAGAGTTTGAAGGTATATAAAGTCTTTGGTAATATTCAAATAAGAATTTCAGAAACTTTAGTTTTAACTTATCAAAAACCAATATGTTAACATAATATTTAATTACCCACATTTATTTAAAAACACTTATTACACTATTCACTGTCTGATTTTATAAAAAGGCTTAGTATTAGTATCATTAAAAGAGGTAAGTATATAGTTGAATAAACATTTCATATTATATCTTTGGACATTGTGCACATTTAAAGGTTTAAATTTTTATAATTAAGGATAGTAGAAAATATTTTATTATTTACAAACATCAAAAATATATTACAGGTATTGAGATAGCAGAGTTTGAGGGCTATGACTATGGTTTACAAGCAGTAAATGATTTCCCTGAGAATTCATTGCTCCTCACTATTCCCCAAGCAGTTATGATGACAGAAAAAGATGCTCAAAAATCAGAACTGTCTGAATTTATTAAACGAGAACCACTAATGCAGAATATGCCAAATGTAACTTTGGCACTTTTTCTACTACTAGAAAAAAGTAAACCAGGTAAATCACTACAATTATTGATAGTTATTTCAATGTCATTAAAATATTCTTAAAATTCCTTTTCCTTATTCTATTTCTTGAATAGAAAAGCCAGTATAATCAACATTATCATATTTACAAAGTATGATATTATATGTATGTACACAATTAAATACTTAATAGTCAAATTCTATAGGTTCCTGTGATATAATTTATTAATTTAGAAAATAGCAATTTTATCGAAACATATTATACATTTCTTTGCTTAGACAAAAGTTTGGGAAATATACTTTTCTACAAAATTACTAAATCATAATAAAATCTAATTTTACAGATTAGAGAATATATCATCGCGAGAAACAGATAGATGGAGAAAGTGATTTTGTTTTGTGCCAAATAGAAAATTAAACCTAATTAGATAATTGTTATCAATTACAGATTCATTTTGGAAACCTTACATTGACACTTTACCTCAAAAGTACTCGACAGTACTATATTTTAATCAGGAGGAATTTGTTGAACTTAAGGTGGGTTGTGAACTGCTTATTTTCTTATTAGATTATACTAAAAATAGAAAAATTATAGTTTAATTAAACCTAAAAATAAGATGGTATTTACAAAATATTCCTAAATGCTGTAATTCCAAGGTGTATATGTTAAACATATTTTTATCTCACTATTATTTCCCTTATATTCACGAGAAGATGCTTTATATAACATATAACACACTTTTTAGCCTTCTCCAACATTTGAAACTGCATTGAAGCTTTATACAAACATAGCTAGACAATATGCATATATCTGGAGCAAAATCAATAAACCGGATGTTCCTATTTTAAAAAGCTTGAAGGAAATGTTTACCTTTGAAAACTATAGGTGAGTTATTACAAAAAATAATATGTTTCTGTATTTGTTCTAGCCCAGAAAAATTGCTTCTCAATATGTTTTGACTACTAAAAAAATACTGCATCAAATTCTATACTTTCATGAACACATAAGTTTCCTTTATGATATTTAAATGGGGATCAATAATATTTTGTATCTGTTTCTCTAAAGAAATTTTTAAAGACCTCTCTAACTAAGACACTTTTTTTAGAACTTTAATTTCTGAAGTTTGAAATCCATTACTGCATATATTATGTGCTCATACAACTTAGCCTAAGAGGGTCATTTTTTAGGAAATGCATCACATACAAATTGGTTACATTTTAATAAAACAAAATTCATAAACCTAGCTGATTTATTTAAATAATTCTAGAAATTAATTTACAATAAAAAATATTCTGTTATATTGCACTTGCCGCATAATCATGGGATCATTCCATCATGACCATTTTAAGTACACATATATAATTATTTTTGCTAATATTTTTATTATTAGTAACTTCAGTGCGTTTTCCATATTTATTTCACATTTACTTAATTATAACATTCTTGAAATATTATATTACTCACAAAAAATAAATTATGCTTATTATCAGTCAAGCTTTAGGAAAAATGCAAAAGTAATCTATTGAAATGGTTTTCTTAAAGAATCCCACATGTATTCTGGTGAATCAACATCAGCATGTGTATCTAATGTATTAATGGAATAGATATTGGAGGTCAGCATAGGGCTTTTACTTCTCGTACTACTTCTAATGTTGCCCTTTCTGTCCTCAAATATTGGTGAAGGCAGTCTATCGTCATTACCACATTGTTTATTTTCAATCATTTTACTTTGTTGTTTCCATTTAAATCCTGCATATGTAAGCAAGAATAGGACCAGAGCTAAGCCTATAATGCTTGCAGTCACAACGGTTACAGATCTTGTTGTATTCATTGAGTTATAAATTGCATGTGTAGGGTTGTCATGTGTCCTTTGTGATAATTTTACTTCAAGATTATCTTCATGCGAAGATGCTACATTATTATCTTTAAGTAGTTGTAAATCTTCGAAGACAATAATGCCATCTTTATCGTCATTATCCTCCTCTTCTAATAACATTTTCTGTAAAGTTTCTGATTTGGATGACACTGAAAAAAGTAATTAAGTTAGTATAACTGGTAGCACTTCAAATTCAATTTCACTTATTTACACATACCTCTTTGTTGAAGGGGCTCGTGTTGATTGGTCTGATTTTGCAGAAGTTTAAATAGTTCATTCCAATTGACTAACCCTTGTTCAGAATTTAATGTGCGCCCCTCTCGACTACCTTTCCCATCATCATTTTTATTAAGGTCAGGTACCTTCACTTCAACTAAGCTAATAGACTCTTCTTTTCCATTACTATCACGATAACTTGTGTTATTTTTATCGAATAAGGACGTGATACCCATATTTTCACTGTTTTCGTTAACATTATTTCCAAAGTCCATAACAATAGGTATACTTAAGTAATTTGAGCTAAGGCTATTTTCATCTAAATTCGACTTGGGATCTTGAAGATTTGCGTCTAATAATGCTCTTAGAGGATATGTTTCTTTAGATATAGGTTCAATAAGTGATTTTGATAAGAAAGGTTCTGCAGGGTTAGGCTCCCTGGATGCGTTATGAAATATATCTGCCAAATGAACATGACTAGAGCCTCGTTCTCTATGTTCTACCAATTCATTTAATGTCATATTTCTTTCCATGAGTATTCTTGAGAGCCTCGCTCGAGCTAAAAAATAAAAGTATAGAATCAATTTTAAATGTAAAATAATAAGTGGAAACTATTATAAGTAAGGATATATTTACTTAAGGTATCGTTAAGTATTTCTTCTATTTCAAATTTTGCTATTTTTTCTGTTGCAGTTATGTAAGGTTGAATTTTAGGTAGGATAGATGAATGAAAACTTGGAGGTTTTGTGGATCTCATACGATTGTGGTGTTTTAAAAATGATTCTGTAGGCATGAAATCCTCTAAAGTAGTAAAATCGTTTTCGTTTTCTGTATTTGTAGTACTAGCTTGAGTTTTAGCAATAAATTCTGATGCTGGTAGCATATTTGACGTTTCTAATAAATTTTTTTGGAGATTATCGTAAGGTTCATTAGATAAGTTCTTTTGGCGTAATCGTTTCTTTTTTAATCTATTGCTGAGGGCTTGTCGTCTAAGTTCAGTAGCATTAAGAATTGATCTTATGTGCGAAATAATTTTTGGCTTTTGCGTTATTGTTACAATCTTTTCTGTAATTGGCTCTGTACTCGTTAGACTGACATCATTAATTGTGCTTAAAAATTCTGTCTCTTCAGTATTTTCACTAACATCTTCTTCCTCGTCTACATTAGATTTGGTTACATTTACATAAAAATCATTCGGTGTTGAATGAGTTTCTTCGCGGTCTAAAGTAAGCTGCGTTGTGTCCTCAACCAAAACTGTTGTTGTTATAATTATATTTGAGTTTTCAGTTATATGATCTATTTCAGGGACATCATGTTTTCTATCTATATCGGATTTAATTTTTCGGGACTTTGTATTGGACGGCATATAGTCTATCCATTCTTTAGACTTCGGTATATTTCTATTATTTTGATATTTTCTAGTAGATAAAGCCATTAAATCTCTACTTAATTGTCCTTTGTACGTATTATTAACTGGCCTTGTTCGTAATTTACGACGAAGATTGAATGGAAATCGACGTCTCATATGAGGTATAGTAGTGTCCTGGGAGATATTATTGGAATTAAAATTGTTATGTTGTTCAGGTATCGGTACTGACTGTGTATCAGTAGTGTAAACATTTTCCGTTGTACTTGTTAATCCTATTGTAGTTTCAGATTCATTCCTTTGTTCTATAAATGTTGACTTTCCAATAATATCATAGTTATCATTTTTTGTTTCTGGTTCCAATTTTACTTCCTCGTTTTTTGTTATTTCTTTATTTTCTTGGTTTTCTGTTAATTCGCCAGTTTTAAGTAAAGACAATGCATGTTCTCTTCCTTGCAATAGATCTGCCAGAGATAAATTATTTTGTTGCAAAATTTCACTAAGACTTCTTCCGTTTGATCTCTTTAATATTGCTTTCAATGTTAGTGGTTCAAGTGGTTCATTGTTCTGAAAAATAAGAAATTATTTTAATTATAAGGTATACTATCAAAAGTATATAGCATTATTGATATTGATAATGCGATCAATTTTGCAATTAGGCAACACGTACATTTTGTATAAGAAGCATGGCTACCTATAAAAACAAATAAAAAAAAAGAGAGAGAAAGAAATTTAAGCACTACTAAGAGTTCACTTGCTGTATTTAGCTGTTGTTTAATTATTTAAGTTAATTAATACATTTGTGTTATTTATTAACGACTACATAAAGCGTTTGATATTAAGTGACAGTAAGTGTTAAGGTTTACGGTATACAGGGTGGTTGAAGACTACTCCCGTAGACGAAAACGGGTGATAGTAGTTAGGACACCTTTGATGACGGGGCAGAAAAAAATTCGAACCTGACTGTAAAAAAGTCACATTTTTAAAACGTTTTTTTGAGAGTTATTTACGCTTTACCATGTTTATAGAGCTAAATGAAATGATAATTTCATAAAAAAAAGTGGAAAAAACACCAGCAATGAAACGCAAATCAAAAACAGTTGATGGTCTAGTCAAGTCGGGTGAACGCACGTCTTCGAGGGGCCCGCGCTGATATCTAGCGAGTAATTCACCAAAACAAATCTCTCTCCGTGCGGGGGGCTAAAGGCGTCATTGAAGATACGTTAATTATTTCCACCGATTGATAGTGTTAGTTATTTCCAATTTATATTTTATGAGCTTAATTATTCGTTCTAACTAGTCCTTTTGAGGAATTTAAGCTTGCGTTTCATTGCTGGTTTTTTTTAGTATTTTTTATGAAATTATCATTTCATTTAGCTGTACAAACATGATGGAGCGTAAATAATTCTAAAAAAACGGTTTAAAAATATGACTTTTTTATAGTCACGATCGATTTTTTTTCCATCCCATCATCAAAGGTGTCATAACTACTATCACCCGTTTTCGTCTTC
>JAOSYY010000002.1:8655044-8692659 GCA_025727935.1 Hebomoia glaucippe
TTCCGTCCCATCATCAAAGGTGTCATAACTACTATCACCCGTTTTCGGCTTCGGGAGTAGTCTTCAAACACCCTGTAATTTTGTGCATTAAAAAACAACCACGTTTTAAACAGCCAATACAAATTAAAATGTTAAATTCGATTTTTATAAAATAATTATAAAAAAGTTACATTTTATAAAAAACGTAAACTTATAATTACATGTATTTTGAATTTAAAACAGACAAAATGCAGACATAATTTCAAATTGTGCTAATGGTACACACAAAAAAATATCAAATTCTGGCAAATACACACTAGTCTCTCATTACCCTAACTACGCTATTTTAAAAATATAAATCCATTCAATTATATAGTTAAAGTTTTACACCCATTAAACTACATAATATAGTAAAATATTTAATCAGCCGTCTGTCGTGAAAGCAGAAGCATATAATTTGTGTATATCTATTTCCAATAATGTATCGACGGAATCGATGTGGACTTTTAGTAGACGAATAGAATACGAAAATAGACAGTCGTTGGCGAGTGAAATAACCGCTAAGCCGCTTGTTTAATTCTTCAAAAATATTAATTCAAAATTTATAAAAAGCTACACCTTTCCTATATAGTTTCAATTATAAAATCAAAACCCTGAATAACAATATCTTACAGCACTTTTTACAATAATATTAAAACTTTCAAGTCACCCCCAAATGATCAAAGATTTGAATAGATCGTCATAAATTACAGTGAAAAACCATATCCGATCATTCTAAGAACTGCAACAAAATCGGCCCACTTATTTATGACCTGCAATGTCATAAACAGACAAACACACATCAAACTTAATTTTAAACACTTCAAACTATTTTACAATAAAAAATGTATAAGAGTAAACGAATTTGGAGCCTTTTAAGCTTAGATTAAAATAGATCTAATAGCAGCAAATATAATCTATTTTGAATTATATTTCTGAAGAGAAACCTAAATATGTGCTATAATTTTGTACATTCTGTAGCTTTATCACATATATATACTTTATATGCGTATAATAAATTGGAATATCAGATATAGCCTAACATGACCTTATGTTATTTCAATTAATGGCAGCTCGATTTTATTTACCAATACATGATATATTTTAAAAAGTACATAATTTTTAGGCTAATGTCTTTAAGTGTGTATAAACATAGTTATATATTATTTTAAATCTATTCATATTTTGTATGTACGTCTTTAACATGAAAAAGCAGTAAAATTAAGGAAATCCTTAAACATTCATATGGATATTATTTATGATACAAAACCTTTATATTATATTCTGAGCAGTATTTATGAACGAAAATCATTTTGTTTTACGTCATTATAAGTTCGAGAAGCACTTTATTGATTTTTATCTAATTTGTATAACATTTAACGATAACTATTAACACAGGTCATTAAGCATTAATCACATTTATTAAATCCTATGTACAAATCTATTCATTACTTATTTGTAACCGACTAGGAGCACAAGCTGACGAAAAAAGAATTAAATCCCGAGAAAAGAAATCTTACTATATTTTTGATTGGTTAAAAACGTTATAAAAATTAAACAAAGCGTCTACACACGTCACAATATATCAATTAATATTCCTAATGTATGGAAGTCTCAATTAAACTGTACTGTGTTATTTCCAAGAATAGACCAATATCAATTCAATATAAAAAAAAATGCATTTAATTTCAGTGCAATTCATTACTTCGTTTTTTTTTCATTCGTTTCGATTTTCGAACTCAAGTCAGGTCTTGGAATACACGCCCCAGTTTCAAAAAAGCTGTCTATGGTAAAGACCATTTAATATAAAAACGCCGTATAGTATGAAGAAGCCATAGCGTACGTAACCAAATGAATGTCGTTCCGAAGTAACATGGAATGTAATTTAAAGGTCATTTGGAATTATACATCAGTCTCTGTTTTGCTACTTGTGCGTCGACTTCTACCAACCGAATTCGGATTAACCCAATAGGGGCCGCTCAGTAAAAACTTCTTCACGTTATATTCCATCCGCGCCAAATCTTCAGCCGATATGTCCTTATCTCCTTTATTTTTGAGCGCTTCCCTCAACTCTTTGTTAGGATCAAACTCAGTACTTGGGCTTTTTGCAGTATTTATCTCGGTTACAGTCGCTTCACCACTTTCTACAGGGAATATTGTCTCTTTAACAACATTGTTGACTAACTTTGCATTAGCGGAATGTTTTGCGGCTTTGTCTTGAGGTGCGTGGGTTGCGATATTGTGAATCCAATTGTTCCGAGAATCACGGTAAGATTTAGAATATTTGCTGACGGGATGCGGCATATTAAGAGCTAATTCGTTTAATGTCTCGGTCAGTCTGTTAATTTTGCTGTCTCTCCTTAATGCCCGATTTGCAAAACACTCATCTTCCAGGGGATCATTTAAATTGTTCTGTTGTTCTAAATTCTTTTCCACCCATTCAGCGACACGGAGCAATTGCTGTTTTTGTAATATAGCAGCGCTATCATCGCTGGATAGCGAACTAGTGCTTTGTTCATTTGTAAAAATTTTCGTCGTTTCATTAACTTTCAAATGCGTCTGTGTCAAATTTGGATAAACATTCACTATGTTTGTTGTCGGTTTAAATGATGTGTCGATCTTTTTCTCGTAATTCGATATCAAACTTCGAGGGGGTAAATCTTTGGAAATTTTAGTGTTTTCAAGAGAATGCAGCTGGGACATATCAATCTTTTTCATGGGCCTGCTGTATTGATTGGCAACTTTGTTTTGTTCGTAACGGTCAAAATTAAATATTTTCACATCGTGATTGTCTGTCGGAGTGGAGTCTTTTTTGTTACATGTATCATCATCTGTTGCCATAATTTTCTTGGGACTGGAATTTTCAACATTAAAATCACTTAATAAATTATCAACTTCACATGGGTTTTCCTGATTAGCTATGTTTTGCTCTTTGTTGTTTACAAGTTCGTTACTAGGAGCAAAATTATGAGTTTTCAAGGGCTGCAAAGGTGCTGAAGATACTACGTTTAATAAGATTGGATTGATGGAATTACTTTTGTTGCTAGAATTAGAATCCTTAGTATTATTATCGACATGAACATCAATGAGTGTAGTTTCCACCACAACACCATCATTTTTATTTACATTAGAATCTTCTTCAGGTCTATCTAAATCTACAAAATTATCCATGCCATCATTTAGATCTTTGAAAATGGAATTTTCATTTCTGCTTTGACGTCTATACAGAACGGGAGGGACATCCGGTTCAGCATTATCTAATAGTATATTCTTAGATCCAGCTTGCATTCGTAAATGACAAAATCTAGGGCCAGGACCAACTTGGTTGCTTGATTTATGAGTGCTAACCGTTGATTTGGCCACAGATGACGTCCGACTCCCATTTCCCATCGAACTTTGCGAGTTTTTTCTCAAATTAGTAGTTTCTACAAATGGACTCGGATTTTTAACTTTAACATCTTTAGGCATATGAATATCTTTGATTAGTATATCTTCATTGGCACTAATAATACTGCCTTTGTTACTTGAAATAGAAGTCTTTGTTCGATCACATAACTTATGATGAACTGTTGGTTCGACATTAAAAGTATCTTTTCTTATATCTTCAGTTTTGGAATATGGTTCTCTTTTCAATTCTTCCAGTTTCTGTTTTTCTTCAATTTTAACATCAGGAACATTTGGCTTAATCACTTCAATTATGGGAATATTTAATTCATTTTGTTCTATAGCTTCTGGGACTATGAACATGGGTGTTGGGCTGTGATTATTTAGTTTTTCATTTATTACTCTTACACCATGGGGAGAAACGCTTCTAACACTAAGACCAGACTGAAGAGATTTAATTTCTGCATTACAATTGAGACATAGTGAATTTTTCATTTCTCCGCTGAGAAGTGTCTGTGTAGAGATTGAATAGTAACTCTCATTATAGCAGAACGGTTTACTCTGTGACTTTGAGCATGAACATGTATCACAATGCTTAGTAACAGTGTCTTGAATACTGTCTTCTAGTATTTTAGACATAAGAGATGCTGAAATATTAAACTCATATTCGCTGGCATCAAAAGTATCAATTTCATTGCCAGTTTTTGAAGCTGAAGAACTTCCCGTTTTTGGTGTTTTAGACATTACATACTGTGACACTCTTGCTTGAGTATCTACAGGAAGCTAAAAGAAAAAGCACATATTTAAAATTGTATTTTAATATATGTTTGGGGATCTATATTAATTCAAATTGGATTGAAGTTTCCGTTTACATTATCTTATAATGTGTGACTCGTTTTGAAAGACCTAGTAAGTATACATATATCTTATTCAATAAACATATAAATCACTTACACTGTCTAACTTTTGAGAAACAAAATTGTCAGGCTTGCATTGCAGCAATTGGATCGCAAGGTTCATGTCATTCTTGTATCTTTCCTGCAAAGTTAACAACAGATAACTTAGGTATTTGTTTATATACAATTTTTTACCATACACATTTTATAACAGCCCAAATTCTTATTGAATAAAATTTTACAAACATCAACAAAATGTTGTGTAATTAATACCATAATAGTATTAAAGATAGTTAAAAATGCATTTATTATCTTCAAAATTATTTTCACTATTAGCATAAAATGACCTTTTGAATTATAACAAGTAACAAGTTAATATTAAACATACATTTTCTTTCTGAAGCATACTATAGTTATGTTTAGACTCTGCTAGCCTAACGGACAATGTGGCAATATCTTTTGTCAACTGACTCTTCTCACTCTTCATCCTGTCAACCATTTGCAGCAACTTGTCCTCTAATACTTGATTTAGCTTCTGTACCCTTTTATGAGAATCATATAACCTAGAAAATAGATAATTTATATGAATTCCTAATATTTTATATCTAACTGTATAAGTTTTTACCACTCCATTGTTTTAAATTTTTTGGAGATGTAATCTGTTAATTTTGATGCTAGACATTATGGACACACAACAATCAACATTTTAATATTTCTTTATATCTATTTAAGTTGGTCAAGATATATAGTGAAGATAAAAATAAATATGATTGGCAGCAGAATATCATTGGATTAATAATAATTGATGTAATATAGCCAAAGTCTTAAGGTAAGTGATATGTTACACAAATATCCTTTTTTTTATGAAGGATGTTTGCCTTTTTTGCATATTGGCTGAGTAATCTAAAACTAGAATATAACACTAGTAATCTAAAACTAGAGTATTCTAATACATAACATTTAAGAGATGTTCATAGGCAAGACGAATTGCTTAACACTAGGAACTGTATTAGGTTTGTTTGCCTTCTTATGGTATAAATAAATTCTATATATTGGGATTTCAATATACCTGGCTTGAAGTTTTCACACTTTAGCCTTGTTTCTGTAACATAAGGTCACAGCGCGACTATAAGTCGAAAGGGTTACTAGACAGCCATTAAAAAAGTATTTATACATAAGAACTTTTAGCCACAATCTAGCTGTGTAAAGACTAACATTCAGCATCATATTAATAATAATTAATAAGAAAGAATAAAAACTAAAACCTGTATATAATGGATATCTTACTTCACCAATGGTCCCACCCCATACATACCTTTCATATTTTTCCCTCCATGTGTTAACTTGTTCTTCTAGATCTATTGCCCTCCCGTTACACTTGAAGTATTCAGTTTCAAGAGCTACAAAATGAGCATCCCTGTCAGCAAGGTGTTGCCTCAAGTGCTCCACGTCTTTATGCAACTCCTTAACACCTTCACAATCCTAGTAATTTGTGTGCGATATCAAAAGAAAATCGAAGAAGCAAGTGGCATGATAACTCATTTAATGTATCTATAAAGTATGGGTATGCAAATAAAAAAAGAAAAGCATTGTGCATTGTTATAATGATATTAGTTTAATTTTTTACGTATGAAAATAAAAATGTAATTAGAATAAATAAAAACGGGTCTACTGTATAGAAATATCTTTAAGTCTACCTTTCTTGATATTGTAGGAAAATCATTTCATGCTACAATGCAGATTACTTATAAACTTTTATACTGAAAGTTGTCTTTGACGATTTTCTTAGAATCCTATTTAATAAGGGCATACGATAGTAGGTATACATAGATGATTTACCTTACAAGGAGAATTATTGCTTTCATCCATCACTAAGTAAATAAACTTCACATTTCACATAATATTTATGGTCCAATTTGTGAGTTAACATCTACGCCACGTCACACGCAAAGTGAATATAAACAGCTATTTTATCAATAAGCCTCTGATGAGAAAATAAAATAAAAAATAAATAGAATAAGTGTACGAAATATTTACTTAGATCAATAGTATTATCATCAGGAATACTTGACAGTTATATGTTATTTTTCACATCATTGGATATTTTTAGGGTTTTCTTTTTACTACAAATTGTTTATAGATCGGAAATTCCAAATGAATTTTCTTGGGTCTGGGACGCGATTTTGTATTAAATATATTGACGTTATTGACGACTCATTTGTCTGCAGCACAGACTAGATAGAACATGCTATCTGTAGTGAGTATAGCTAACAATAAAAAATATATAATTGTTATCTATGCAGATTGAAGTGTACTTAAAAGAAATATCAATATTACGATAAATAACTAATTTACTATAAATATATAATAGATAAAGAAATTACATTTATATATATACAACATTCGCATTATTATTTATTTAAATTAGTTTAAATTCATATTGTTTTCCAAATCAAAATATTTGGAACGTTCAAAATTAGTGTCGACATCTAAAACAACTTTCTCTTGACGTTGTATTAAAATATTTATACCGTAGATAGCTGTTAAATCAATAAACTTTTAGAGTCGCATTTGATTTTTTTTAAGCAAGCGTTATAATAATTATTTCCATTTTGTATTCTTTTATTTCTTTTTCATATAGCATACTTTCGTTTGGTATTTCAATGTTTCAATTTATTTTATGCTACTATTAACTAATACCTTAGTCAGTCTTTAAAATGTAGATCACACGATAGTAGCATGACTTGCTATATCCTAATATTATGAATCGGAAATTGCCTTTGTTTTTAAATTGCCGAATCGATTGTGAAGAAATTCGTTTTTGAACTGAGTCATACAGATGGTTATAATCTGATTTTCTTGGTAAAAGTTATAGGTTAGGGTGAGAAGAAGTGAACTTTATATGAAATATTTTTCTTGTATCCATCTATTTGCTTTAAACTCTTTAGAAATATTATTGGAAATTATATTCTCTCATATATTTAATTTTTAAATTAGTTTTTTTTTATAAAACAGATATAAAAGTAAAATACAAAAATAAAAATGGTATAAAAAACCTAATCTGGAAAAACACCAGCAGCGGAGCTTGACCCAAGCTACCGATGGTTAGTGCCGCAGAGAAAGAAACCGTCTGACAATTCGTGCTGTATACTGAAGTACTGCCTTTTGCATTTGTCCCTTGATCCAACCATCTAGCGAGAGACTTTTTAGATGTTGTTCAAGACTCTTCGTTATGAGACCGTTTACACTGACGACTATAGGGACAACGATCGTCGAATCCACATCCCACAAAGCGGTTATCTCGTGAGCCAAGTCCAAGTATTTGCTAAGCTTGTCCTTCTCGGCCTTTACGAGATTCTCGTCATGTGGGATGGTGACATCGATGATCACTGCCTGACGTTTATTGCAAATTATTCTTAGAATATACCAACAACCTGAAATAAAGTAATTAATAAATTTTAATTAGTGAGTTCTTTATTCTTCGACAGCATGTTGACAAAGCAGTATTAGCGAATAAAATTGTCAATAAAAGCTTATTTTAATATATATTGAAAAAGCTTAAAAGATCCACATTGAATATTGTATTATTATTGAAAATAAAACTTAGTTAATAGAACTTTGTAAATAGTGATTAACATAATGAAAGTTCTAAAATATAATAGCTTTAAGATTCCCTAATGATATCAACTGTAATGTCAACAGCCGATATGACTATAAAGCATTTAGTATATAGTTTAAAAAATATCCTTCTTCTGTTTTTCTTGAAACCTAAGCACGTTATAATGTAACGTAACAAGAGAATTCTTATTAACAACATGATTGTAAGTAAATATTCCTAAGAACGACTGAGCCATCAAGGTCATTTTGTTCCGGAGATCCGTAAGCAATATATTTCACAAGAGATAGTCACGTCTGAAATAACCTGGTAAAAATAAATAATTGACAGCAGTTCATAGTGGACGAGGCGTATTCCCAAAGCAATACTGTATACACTTTGAACGTCGACGCACGTCTTCTTTTGACGTTGAGTCTATTTCGGGAACCCCAACTTCATACTGATGCTGATTCAACATTCGAATATCCTTTGTGTTATTTAAAATATTTCGGTCAAAAACAATTATTAAGTACGTAACGTTCTTTATAAAAGTGTACTAAAATGGGCAATATCTTCAGTGGTGCTCCGGCAAACCAAGTTTCAACTTCATATGAAGAGTCTCTAACTAAAATTGAAACAATGGAAAACAAAAGTGCTTTTAATGCAACAATCAACAGTCCCGATCTTGAAGAACAGTTTCACGACACTGTCAGCGATAATGAAGAATCTCGGGCGAAAAACAAAGAAGAAGAAATGATAGCTTTTCATAAGCAGTTGAGTATAAAACGGGAACAACGACGTGAAATAATGGCTAAACACAAATCTGACAAGAAAAGGTTAGAAAATGCTTTACAAGAAGAAATGAAATCAAAATTGAAGCTTTTTGAAGAAAACAAACATCTTCGTGATGTTCTCCGACAGAATAATATTGAGGTACCCGAAAATTCTCAAGAAAATGAAGATTTCACAATGTTTAAAGAGGCAATCTCACAATTAACTCAAGAAATCGAGAAACAAAAAAGTAATAATAACAAATTAAGATGTGATCTAGCGAGTTCCAATAGTGCTTTACAATCTGCTTACTCAGATATGGCCGACTTAAGCGCTCAAAATTCAGAATCTATTAAGCAAATAAATGCATTAAAAGAAGTCGTAACTGTTAGTAAAACTCTAATATCTCTACGTGAAGATCAATTGACTGAGGTGAGGATTATTATAAACTAAATTAAATTTTTTAGAAAAACATTACTCCTGGTCTATTTCAGACACGTACTTCACTTGTATCTAACAGAAAATATATCTATCCTTTTCAGCTTCTAATAATCTTATTGATTTAGATCTACTAGCACTACAATTATAGTGTATCAATTACAGAATCACAACCTAAGCAAACTATTTTTTTATAAGTTAGACGTAGGTCTAAAATGTAAATTTTCACGTTTATCACGTCTTCTTAAGCAACAGTGCTCTCTATATTATTTATTACTACTACATTTAATCAATTGTACAGTAATTTTTAGGTATATGTACATCATTATGAAAGTCAACGACCCTCACTTACTTTCCTCGGTCAGAGACTTATGTCGCGTCGCACGACATTACCTACTTATTTTCAGAAAACATGAGCAGTTTGGCTGAGGAACTTGAAATCCTGCCAACGTAATCTGCTTCGAACTTTACAAACATGTGCCTTACAAAGAAGAAACTGTAAATAATAATGATTGCGTCTTTAAATTAAAGCGTCATTAAATTTATCTATTTCTTAATTTCATTTTTAACAGTTATCTAAATATAAGTGCACATACATTTATTTCAACTTAGGTAATCAATTTAATCGCTGAAATGCTATAAATATTTGCATGTATATCGCAAATAAAATATTATATATGTTGAATCGTGTAAATCCTAAACAAGTACTCTTTTTGAAAAGAAATTATAAAGTTACATAATACAATAGGGTCAATGAATTATTCGTCTTATTTCAGTTAAAAAATAAATTAACAGAAATTGAGCAATCTCTCGCTGATAGAGAAGCAAATATGCTCTCTACTGATTTACGACAGGAATATGAGCGACAGCTACAAAATATAAGGACCCTTCGTGGACTGTATGAAGAGCGTGCACGATTAGCAGAAGTCACCAGGCAAGCTCTTGTACGAGAACTTGATGAACAGAAGACATTATATCAAACAGAAAACTCAAGGTAAGTGCAACCGCAATCATTAGAATTATTGGAAAACATAACATTCTGGAAAATTAAAAAAGTTTGTGAATTAAGAAACGTAAAATGAAACATAATTTAGTAAATATTGTTAATTTAAGATGCACTGAACTTGCCTCTGAAGTAGATGAACTCAAAGCAAAGGTGTCAAAATTAGAAGAGTCAATTGAAGAGAAAAACCTTGAAATTTCTGCATGCAAAGAAGAAATTCACGGAACTAAATCCGAAATGCTAGTTATTAATAAGGTTAGTTGTGAATCAAGCGAGTATAGGTCCAAAAATGTATACTTACATTGAGTAAGTATTAAATATGTTAAGAATTAATGGCCAATTCCTATTTAATTTTAGTTATTTTCACAAGTGCTACTAGGCTACAAGACTAAAAATGATTTAGATAAGCTTATACAACGATTGGAACAAAATCACGGAATATTGACTCATATGGCTGAAAAAGACAACGGCTCAGAAGCTTCTTCAGCAATGCCGAAACTACTTTTAGAATTAGTAAATCAGGTTGATGAAAGTAACACAGAAAATAACGATATAAGTAATCAAACAACTGCGAACGAAAAGTTGGGTAAGCTTATAATTAATTTCATTTAATTTATATAAATATATCTACACCAATATACCGAATGAAATGTTGTATTTACTATTTGTATGTATTGATTCTCAGATGGAGAAACTCAAGGACACAATAAGGCTGAAGAAATCGTTCAAAATCTTCCTAAGGTCTGGAAAGTCTTAATGGAGCTTCTAAGTCATCAAACTGAATCAAATACGAATGAATCTGAAAAAGTTACTACTTGTTACAAGTCTGTCGAAACAAAGTCTGGACCCGTACTTGTACCGAGTGTTAGTCAGACATACATCAGACTAAAGGTAAGTTGAAGGCCTTTATCATTTGTTTCTCTTTTAGTAAGTAGTTGGTGGACGTAATCAAAGGTCGAACTGATGCCTTATTCAAGTACAACTCAAACTCGAAGAACATTTTATTATAATATGAAGTTAATAATTTAAAATCGTACTTTTAACATCTGATATTTATAGTTTAATTTTTTATTTGTAGATAGTTACGAACTGTGTACTTACATACTACTAAATATTAATAGTGTGTATGATTATTACACTTTATAAAATCTCATTATTTAATATTACTTCGGTTGTTTTACACATTACATGAGTCACTATAAATAATAAAACAACTATGCACGAAAACGAAAATACTTTAATGACTAAGATGCATGTTCGTAAAAATATGTGTTACTGTTAAGATTTTTGGAATATCGCCAGTATAAAATCAACAGCCCCTAAACAACAAAACTATCTCATTATTTTATAATTCGTTATTGTCTAAGAAAAAGATTCATAATCTTTATTTAAATTCTGTTGTTAACGAAAGCTTATACGAGGTTTGATATTTTCAGGACTTGATTGTAGAAAAATTAAGCCTAATTAAAGAAGTTAATCGTATGAAGCAACTCAATACGCATTTAGAATCAAGGTTGCAAGAGCAAGAGAGACGACTGTGTCTTGTTACTACTGAACTTAGCAAAACATGGCATGTTGTGGGTCGATTACGTAGACATCATCACCAACTGCACACTCATGAAAAAATACTGAAATATGAACTACAACAAAAAAGAAAACTCTTAAATGAATTAAAAGAAGAATTGGAGTACTGTCGAGAGAAATGGGAACAAGCTAGGGAAAAAAATTCTCAGTCTGAAAAAGATATGAAAAAATTGAGAGCAGAATTTTCTAGTCGTAAATTAAAAGATTCGATGTCTTTCAACAATTCAGCTGAAAGTGGCTATAGCGACGAAAGGCCATCCGATGAATCCTCAGAATCGAATGATGAAAGTGAGAATATTCCAGAGACTAAACCTAAAATATGTAAAAGGAAGTTAAATAAATCATTTGAAACAGTAGTAGATTCAAGTGCAGATTTTAATTTAACAGCAGAACGGGACGACCCAGTGAGTGACATGATCGATGTGGCAGATCTCTCCTTAGACACACAAGACGAAAATCAGGAAACGTTTGATGATTCCTGTAACAGTGAAAACATAATGAAAGGTGACAGAATTTGTGACGAAACTGAAGATGAAGCTGCAGAAATTGGGAACGATTCTTGTCATGAAGATCTCTCTGTGACTGAATCCCATTCGGACTCATGCCTTCTTAAGTCAAATGAAATACATAGTGATGCAAAAACAGATTACGAATTTGGAACAGTATTAATAAATTCTAGAAGTGATCATGAAGAAGAAAATAATATATTGGATGAAATAAATTTTAATACCGAAAATGTCACAAATGAATCTGTAAGCCCGGAAAACAAATTTAAAGTTATTTTAGAAAATATCAAGAAACAAGATGAACATCTTCAACTTAAAGATAAAAGATTAATGGATTTAGAAAATGATTGTTCAGAGTTACTAACTAACTTAACAAATACTCTCAATTCAGAACAAGTAATCAATGATAAATTAGATTCGATACATGAAAAATATAAGCATAAAATCGAAACTAGTAAACATTCATACGATGAGCCTGAACCTGGACCATCTGTTTCAAACCAAGAGTCTTTGATAAAGAAAACCGTAACAGAAATGGATTTTAAAAGCATTTTGGAAAATGTTAAAAAGCAAGATGAATACCTCAAGAAGAAGGATGGAAGACTTGAAAATTTGGAAAACAATTGTTCTAAAGTAATTGCCAATATGAAAAGTATCGTTAACACTGGTAATAATCTTTTAGAAAAAATGAACGCCGTGCATGAACATTGTGGAAAAACCACTGACGACAAAGAATCAATTGGTAATGACAACAATAACAACAAAACACATGCAGAGGCATCAACATCAAATGAAATAGATCACGAAGCAAGATTCGCAGCCCGAGATCTACGTTTAAAAAGATTAGAGGAACAGACCAAGTCTCTTGTAAGTAAAGTAAATAACACTACGACAAAGGGTGTCAAAATACATTACAAGTTGGAAGAATTACACAATATTTATGGCTCAGACCATTCACGTTCTGGAACTCCATCTGAAGATACAGAACGTGATAATTCACAAAGTAATGACGAAGAAAAAGAAAATTAAAAGAAATCAAGATGTACGTGTATCATGTAATTATTTGTAATTATTATTGTTTCTTATATTACGCGAATGGTTTATTTAAATAAAATATATATTTCATAGAATACTTTATTGTAAACATAATAACTAGGACATATTCAGGTACTTTCTATTCAAAAGATATGAACAGTGTGTAAATCCTTAAAATTAATCAGATCAAAAAGTAATTTAAGTCTTATTTTACATTTTAATATCAGCAGTGTGACATTTCTCGTCAACAAAGTCTTTGCATTTCGCGTCAAATGAGTTAGTGCTGTCGTCTAGTACAGCTACTACGACTTGTTGGACTTTGTCAGCCACTTTACCAGGAGGAGTGGCGTAAAGTCGCCATGCCCACAACGACAATAGAAACATTTCCACCATCATGAGCATGTTCTGTATCACTAAAAACAAAACACAAGTTAAGCTATAAAAAACAATTAGCTTAAATAAGTCTAAAAAAGGATTTACTTAAACATCGATATTAGATTTTAAATTTACAGTATGGGACGAAATGTTATTATGATGTTTCCCGTTTCCGTGATGGCGAAGCATCTACAGGGGAGAAAATTATTTGAAATACACACTAAGGGATGTTAAGTAAACCCAAAAAAAAGAGAAAAATACTGAAGGCTTCGGAATTTAGAAATTTGTAACGATTATTTGAAAATGTAGCATATGATTGCCGTATAGAAATTATATATTATACGTTCACTAAAAATTTCGGATACCTTACGATCTACTTACTATTAACAACGACAGATGGATGTAAAGATACGAAACAGGGCAAGTAAAAGAGCTCAGGTAGCACTTTAGCAACGCCACATTGAACTTTGACGATGACCAGCACTAATTGGACGAGTAAGAAACGCATTCGCGGTCTTGCTCCAGTTGCTTCAGCCGCTCGAATACACATCATCATGCCCCATATTCCTGATAGAATAGACGCCGCTACAAATGGCTGGATGAACATGAAACTGTTCATATATAATGCCTGAAATAAAAGTTTTGTGTTAGTTTTGATTGCCCTGTTTGTCTAGTGATAGATCACTCAATTCGCACTTAGTATTACTTGACTATATTAAATTTTCTAGATTATATTTGATGTATCATTCTAGTACGCTTTTAAATGAAAAAGAAACGTAAAGAAAAAAAATAAATATAGTTAAATTCCATTCGGTTCACATACGACTGTTCATAGATGGAAAGATCATGAAACGCTATAATCAGCGTTCCGATTTCAGTCTATGAACTTCCGAAAGCATAAAATAAAAATGTATAGGTCAACAGCACATCATTGAATAATTAATATTGTCGGTGGTAATCAAGTTAAACTAATCTATCGACGTATAAAAAATAAGCCATAAATCGAACATTGAAAAATTAACGTATTTTTGTCACTATCATAGAAGTATAATGCATTTTCATTCCCTGAAAATAAATATTATAAAAAATAACTGTTTTTGATCTTAAAAGGTGATATTTTGGAAAAGTTGTTCTCTCTTTTTAAATTATTATTTTTTCACATCTAGAATAAAAAAGAAACTGAATAAAAGTGTACCAAAAATATTATCCTCTGTATTTTAAATAAAATTATATTTCATGTTGAATTAAACAAAGTGCTTACAGCTTGTAAAAGATGACCTACCTATATTAAGAAATAAACAATATTCCTAAGACCTAAGGATATATAAAAATATTCTCACCATATCCTCCGTCCAAAGGATCAGAATAACTATGTAAATAATACCTTGGCAAATGGGCATCTGTAGTACTAGGTAGCGTAACCATATTAAGGTTTTTCTGTAAATCAAAAATATGTTCAAGTTAAAATCTCATATGGTTATTAAGACTAGTTATTAGTATTAGATTTAAGGTTGTATAGTTAAACTGTCTTTCAAAAATCACTCAATAACTTTATACGCTGTGTAGACGTCGACCTGCGCTGAGACAAACAGCCATGAAACGCAGAGTCGAGTTCTGTTTTGCCGACCATATTTTCACAATAATACAATAATATGTAATTAGTGATTTTGAGATAGATCTTTAATAATATTTTAAAGACTTCTTTTATTGTTGTTTCCAAATTGAGAATAATATCTAAAACTAGAATCCGTTTTAATTTTTATAAAATAATATATTATTACAAGGATTATAATTAATACTTTTAAAAAGGAAATATTTTATCATCACAGTCAAAATAATGAAAAATATTTTTTTAAATATGTCATTTGCTTGTATAGTATATACGTAGTTATAGAAATATTATTAAAACTGCAAAGCATCCTAAACCTCACTTTAACGAAAGTTATTGTTTAATTTGTGAAACGAATAGAACACTGATAAACTAACATAACAAACTAACGAAACTCCGGTAAAATTGTAATGATCCTTGTTAACCACAACTAATGTTTGTCTTCGCAAACTATTGACTGGAAAGTATTAAAACTTTAGCGAGTTACCCAGTGTATGCCCGTTAAGATTCCTAGACAAAAAAAAATACATAAAAATAAAAGCTTACCTCTGTAATTGAGGCCGTGGTAGAACACAACAAGGCCAACAACAACATGGTAGCACACGAGTCTCCAACTGAGATCCACCCGACCGTCTGTAAAATTAAAACATATAATTAAAATAAGATTCAATTTCTACATTCAACCAAAACTTTCATGACTGACGTTAACGCAAAAAAAAATATAATTAATCTGTATTTTAATTGGCTTTCAAGGTTTTTCTGAGAACTGACATCGAAAATAGCTCCGATTTTCATGGTCATGGTCATTTCAGTTAAAAAAGTTTTTACATTTATAAAATTTAAACAAATACGTTACCTAACTAGTTGATGCGCTCCACCACACTCGACAATGATCATGAAATAGAGATGATACATGGCAATCATTACTGCCTCCTGTGCGATTGCTTCGGAGAGAATTCTTGCCCGAGGCACTACTATAGTAATGAATCCAGCAGTAGCGACGATCTGTAATTAAAATACAAAAAATCTGACGTCTGATCTCATATCAATCATAACTTTAACAAAATTCATCGGAAAGTTGTTACACTTGATTGGGTGTCTCATAACAAGAAATAAACGACAAAAAAATCGTGTAATATTTCAAACATTTGAATATGACATATGTTTAATACGTATAAACTGTATTTATTTGTTAATTTTCCTTGACGCTTATTCATAATTAAATACCTCTATGATTACTGTACAAGTTTGTTTATTTTAGAATTTTTAATAATATTTATCCCTGTTACCCGTTAGTAATTTGTTCTCTAATTTTCATATAAAAAACTATTTATAGAAACTCGAACCTATCTAGTATATTTTTAGATGTTTCAATGGAACAGTAATAATTAACAATCTTATCGTCCAAGTCGACACACAGGAATCTCGTTTTACAAATTACGTAACGAAAAAGAGAGAGTCGTGATTAAGTTTAAAATTAGTAGGTAATCTAATAGTCGTATCTACTTCGCATGAACGGAGTTCAACACCAACATATTATTAAACCGTTAACATTTTACGTAACCGCCGTTCCATCAAAAGTACTAGTTACTTTCAATGTTTATCTGCAAATAAGGAAATTATTTATTATTAATTTTAGATTACCTTCCTCAACACAATGTCAATTCACCAGAAATCTGAAATTCGTAATTGTGTTACTTAGTAACCAACCATATTAATTATAACAAAAAGATTATTTCTGTCCTAATTAAAATGGGTATAAATGAAATATATCTATTATGCAATGATGTAATCGTTTATAACCAAGTCAAACGGTTTTAGTAATTGCGTTACTAAATTAGGTATGATATTTTTTTAAATATCTTTTCAACAATTTACTTTTTCTTTGACCACAATAGTGAAATCGTTAAACTTGTCTGGAACATTAAGAATAAAATATAGAGGTATGATTTTAATATATTTAAAACTAGCTTCTGCCATCAGCTTCGCTTGCATTCATGTCAAATTTGTAACCCACTTCTAGCTGTGTATCATATTATTTTTGAGTAACTTTATTCCTCTATGATATCTTCTAGTGATTTATTATATGTATAAAATAATAAAAGAAAATAAAAAACGCGAAAAAATCCTGTTCAGAAATTTCGGAGATTAATTAACCTCGAGATTCAGACAGACAGACAAAAAATTAAAACAGATCTACCATAGTTTTTGCATAAATTCACTGAATCTATAGACTAAATTATTTAAAATACACATTTGTGTTCATGAGCAATCAATGCAAGATCAGCCTAAGATAAACTCTATTCCTTATGAATCATCATATACATCTAAGGCCAACTTATATTGGAATTTGTATTAAAAAAATCTCTCCACTTCTCATCTTACTTAATAAACATATTTATTCATATTATATAATTGTAGGTTATAATATATTGTTGATTTACTTTCAGCCAATATACCTTAATACATATTTAATACCATTTCGTCGCACGATTGCTCATTGCAATTTTTTAAATGGCTATTACTTTTTCTTTCTCAACCTATTCAAAAAGCAACACACTGAAGCCGAAGTTTAGCCTACTACGATAGAATAGTGAGAATTGCGTTCAAATCGGTTTAGACGTTTCAGTGATTAGCGCGAACATAGACACAGACAAACAGACAAGAATTGTAAAAATTATTGCTTTGGGTTCTATTATTATCAAAAACAAGTATCTTCTTATACAGATATCGGCTATGCATAAATGCTAACTTATCTATAATAAACACTTAAGTATAATAGAAACCAATTTTATTAAATTCGGTAGTATCCTACATAGAAAAAGCACAGGACAGTATACATAAAGGTTCTGCAAATGATTCCTGGAAGTGCTACATAGCAAAAATTTATTTAAATCTATTTTAATAGCTCAAATAAAATACTTGTTGAGTTTACTTATGCTGAAACGGAAAATATACATAAAGGAACAGTACATACAGTATCTATATTTGATATAAAGCTGAATAGCTTAATATTAAAGCTAAAGAGTTTGTTTTTGAAGGCGCTAATCTCAGGGGCTGGTAGTCCGATTTGATAAATTCAGTGTGGGATAGTACATTTATCGAGGAAGGCTATATTACATTCTAAGAAAATAGGAATCCCTATTAAAAGCCCAATAATGTAAGCCAAGATGTAAAAATTGAAATAAAGCAAGCAAAGCCGCTGGCAAAAGCTAGTTTACTCATAAATTTAACGACACGTATAACTAAGATGGATAATGTAAAAATACAATTTGATAAAATTCAACACTATATAGATTAAATGAAATAATTATAGAAATTAAAAAATGTTTAAAACATATGTGGTAGCACTGTTTCATGGTACACAGTCTAACTTACATTGTTAAACTTAAAAAAAGGACTTTCCTTTTAGCCATCACGTTCCTTTTGCAAGAACTCCTTTGAGTTACAATTCGCAGAATAAAGATTCACATTAAAAAACGACACTGATACGAAAACCATGTCTCAAAATGTTATATCTGTATTTTAAATATAGTAATAACGATATATTTCTCTTTTTCCTTAATTTTAGAATTCCCTGAACTATCAAGAAATTTTGCATCTGTAGGAATAGGAAAAAGTTACAACTTAATCCATTACAAGTATAATATTTGTTATTTTAGTTAAGAAGAATAAGGTTAAAATATATACACGGTTCTCAAATATTAAAACTTAAATAATGAACGGGTATTCTAACGCAGTGTAAAGTATGACGCTTAAATTGCAATGCGAAAGACATTCCGATGGTCTGATACGTAATCTACTACGTACTTATCATAACTCCAACCACATTCTATAGAGTTGTAATAATGATCTCATATACTTAGACTGACTTATGGTACTTAACTATTTCTTATCTGACCGTCTATGGTTTTATCTGTAATTTATTGTTTTATCAACAAAAAACGTTTATTGTACAGCTAATGTTTTCTTTAGAAGTAAGTATTATTCATCGATATTAAGAATTAGTACTAGTTGTACACATTTCAGCGTTGAATAATTAGGTAACAGTCTTTACAATTTGCATTATTTTCGACGGAATACGTTCAAAATATATTTAGCGTGGCAAAATGCCATGGATTGTCTAGTCGGAAACCAACAAAGTTATAAGTACCGGGACCAAAATAGTTATTAACGATAACATACATTGCATTGCATTACTTAATATTTTAAATTTAATCAATATCTTATAGAACTTATTAGAACTGTAACATATCCGTCCTTGTAGTTTAAATAATGTAGTAACGTCTATGAGAATAGCGTAAGATTAAAATGATCTTCACAGAGTATGCCAAGTCGATAAATTCAAATAAACATATTAGGCCCTTCCCTTCGGTCTTGTCAGAAATATAATTATAATTCAGTAAATTTTACGGTCACACCGTTCATTCAGATTTCAGTGTATCTCCATAATATCCAAGAAATATTATGAAAATTTGTAAATTATGAATATTTTATAAAAATTTGTAAATAACGTTATTTTTAGAACTAAAAGCTTAAAACTTATTTTTTTTGATTCGATATAAATAAATATGAAATTCAAAGTTTGTAAAAGTTTTACCCTTAAATGTGTAACAATAGGAAATAGGGGATGAAAATTTGTATGGAAATATGAAAGGTTTATGTCGTCGTCGTCGTCGTCGTTGCAGCCTGTCCCAGGTCCAATGCTGGACATAGGCCTCTCCCAAGAATTTCCAAAACGACCGATCATCTGCAGTCTCCTTTCAGCGGCTCGCTGCCCCCCTGACTAGGTAATCTATCCATCTTGTTGGAGACCTTCCTCCGCTAGGTAGACGTTTTATAAGTTTGAGACAAGAGCCAAATAATATGATGGTAACTTGAAGGAGGTGACAAAATCAACATGTACGCAAGTGAAGCTATTGGTAAACCTAGTTTAAATTAAAGAACATGTTATTATGTATCAAAATACTTACAGGGTATATACTGAGGACAACAGCAACATTTAATTTGGTGTCCCTCCAGTGACTGAGTGCTGATCGCAGGGTTATGGCGTAGAGTATACATAATGCTAGCAGTAGAAACAAACCTATAAGTAGAATCACCAGGCCATATGTTTTGAGGGCTGTGGACAACGAAACACAATTTCACGTATAGGTTCATTTGTTGGAAAGATAAACTAAGCTACGTGACATCATGCATTATAAGTAATCAATTAATCTATTATCTAAAAATATTTATTTAGAATTTAATAAGAATAACACTTAAGTTGATAATGTTTAAAGATATATTTCGTAGAAAAAATAAATGCATAAATCCAATCGTAAATTTTAATAATGTAAATCCGAAAGTGACATTGTTGGTCTGTTTGATACGATTACACCTATAAACCGCTGAACCGATTATAATGAGATTTATCCGAACTTATATGACATTTAGGTATTGTAGCTTTTTCATCTATCATTAAAATTATAAAAAAGTATATTTATGATAGTAAACATAAACAATTGCAATACATTAATCCTTGATACTTAGTTTATTTAGCTCGTTGAATAGATAAGATAATTTTTATTAACAGGGCTTTAAAATCGGTCATTGTTGTATCAACGAAATAGGAGTGTTTTGTAATATAAGATAAAACATAAAAGCCGCTTAAAGTTTTGTTTTCGACTTGCCTTCGATTTTTGCAATATTTGTAGTATCGCTTTTAATCTTATTTAGGTAGATATGCCAAAAAATTTATCTTACGAAACTTTACAATTAATTCTGATAGAAAATTCTTTATCATTTTCATATTTGCTCTGTTAACGATTTATAAGTAATAAGATATTTATTAGAAAGAAAATACATTTATTGGGTATATTTGATCACAAAACTACTAAACACATGACGATAAAATGCGTAATTACTTTGTTTTCTTTTTGCAGAGCAAGCGAAGAGATTTGAACGTTGCATTTAAGAAGATACTATCTTAAGAATCACCTGTATATTTCGATTATCTTTTCTTTTTCCCTTTCTAGAACTCTTTCTGGGATAAAGCCTTGATATTTTTTGATTATCGTGATCAAGCCGATGTTGCGGACTACACAAGCCTTTCACACAGCCCTCCGCCCATGACCCTCTTATTTGACCGCGACTCGCGAAACAAACGTTCATTATTAAGCCAATCTGTACGATAATTACTTAAGCAAAAAATCAGAAAATGATATAGCTACTTTACTTCAAAGATTCCGTCATGAAAATGGTTATTTAAATACTTTATTATAATTTATTGAATATGATACATACAAATTATTTCATAGAAACCATGGATTTTCTGTCAGCATTTGTCGAAAGAATTGATTGAATGCACCGGTTAGAAAAATACAGGTATTTTTACCATGATACATTAGTAAAACCGGTTATTTAACTTTCTAAACATTAAAGTAGGCGATATTTAGGTACATTGTAACATTTCCATACATATGTGTGTGTATATATATATATATATATATATGTCTGTGTGTGTGTGTGTGTGTATGTATATAGGAAAATTTTTATAAGTTACCTTTATTCATATTAACTACTACAATTATTTGAAAAAAATCTTCGAACTTTAAATATTTTAAACGTAACAGTGAAGTCGTGACTCAAGAATTGTCAATTTCCTGGTTTAAGTACACCATCGTTCCACAATGGTATTTTGCATAAAGTTAAGGCCGATAGGTTACACCGGCCAATCCAATTGACTTCCGAATTTAATTTTTGGTTTCACGCTTCCAAGAACAACAGGAAATTGGAGCAGAGCTAAAACGGTATTTCTTTACGATTGTTATTTTAAGCAGATTTATTTTTTTTTTTGTTAGAAAATTAGATATGTCTACGTAGAAATCAAGAACATCGAGTACTTAAGAAAGGGAGATTAAATATTTTTTTATATTATACAAATAACACAATTTATTAAAAATATATTCCGCTATACTGTAATAAAATAGTGATATTAAAATATCGTTATAAATAGTACGTAAGTAAGTATCGTCAATTTTCGAATGATGTTATTATTCTAAAGCAATCTCATTATGTACGTTATCTATGCATAGAAGTAATACATTCAAATTTTTAAACGATATATTAACACTGAATTACTTCTTGCTTATTACGAGTAAATATATGAAGTGTATAAAAATATAAAATATTTAAGTAACAGACCCTATTTTTACATTAACAATAAGTTTTTGACCCGCCTGTGTTGTGGGTTGTCCCATTTGATTTCATCGTATAGTAAATGTTGTGGAGAACACAGTCATGTATTACAATTAACTGGTAGGATACATGACTGGCTTAAAATGTGATGACATCATTAAATTAAAAATGTTTGAATGCGTAATAATCACGATAGTTTTATAATTTTCTATATCATATATTAGGTACTGTGTCGATAACTTGCCAAATATACTGTTTCAAGATAAGATAACATTGATACAAATATCTTTCTCCCTCAATTAATAATACAAGGTTTATACATAAAAATATTGACTGAATTTCTTTAAGGGATTGAAATAAATAAATACATTACCACTATTCTATATGACAATTATTTATAGAGTTGTCATTTTTAGATAAATCTAATTTTTTAGTATTTTTTTATTTTTATTGGAACTATTTCTATTATAACTATTATTTATAAAACGAAGAAATGTATTTCCTAATTTATGAATATTAACTTATCAACATTTTCATTTAAATCGCCTTTAATATTATATGGTTATTATTAAAACTAAAATTATTAAATATAAGTCTTCTCGGCTTGATCAATAAATAAGTAAAATCTTTAATGAGTCAACACTGGCCTATCATTTTACAAAATATTCTTTAAAATTGTCAAGTAAAAATTATGAAACTTTTACTTAAATTGTGTAAATTAGATAATTTATTATTTTTAGATAAATATAAAACAAATTAGATTTTCACTTTTTATATGGCATCGTAATGTAATAAAAATTCCTAAAAGAAAATCATTTAAATCGATGCGATTGATAGAATCGTAATTGTTGCTATTTTATAATAATGACTTTTAACCCATAAGATATAATATAATATGTATAAAGTGTTTTTTTTTTGCGCATCGTCTAAAGGTTTGTCACGCCAGTCCCAATACATCCATCAAATCAGGTTATGGTTTCAGTCAAGTCAAGGGCAATTGTAACTAGAACTAGCGTGATCTAATGTAATAATTATTGAAATATTACCGTGTTATAATTAGATAGAATTATTGCCAAAGGGTGTATCTGTCTATAGTGTATAAAACCAATTTCATATATGCATACTTTAAACTATTTTAAATAAAGAACACAAAAAAAACTGAAAATTAAGATAAACGTCGATATTAAATAACTATTAACATTCCGTATATTAAATAACTATTTATTTTGGATGGTAATTTGAAATTTAAACGTTATTCAAATCTCCTTTGACGTACCTAACCTATTAATAAAATATTACATTTATATAAATTTTACCTGCAAAATATACCCCAGTATCAGGTGTTATACTGTAACTGTGACACAACAATGTGGTGTTAATGGCATTGCTGATTTCAGGAGGTTCAATATCCATACTGACATGCCTTGCAGTCAACACCCTAGATCCACTGCTAGCTTCTGATATTAAATCCATTTTTAAATAATCCTATTGTGTGTAATGGTTTTATTCCATTTTTGAAAATATAGCCCGCGTAATTACTATAAGCCGCGCGTGTTGCAATGCCCACAAAGCATCGACACAGCGTTTCCTCACTGACTGTTGACTGCCGCGACCGCGCTCACTTTCTTTCGACATTTTGGCTGCGCAACTCGTTGTGTTGTACAATATCCCAACCGACACACTTTAACCACCGAGTTTATTACGTTAGTATCATCCTACATTACCTTCATTTTAGTCTATAGAATAAGACTACATTTAAAAACATAAAATTTAATCTAATAATAGTTACAATTGGTAAGGTCTCGTAAAGTTTTAAAAGGATAAAAAAAAATCAAGATCAAGTTTTAAACTGACATTTATCAAATACTTCTCAAACCTAAATATCATGTCTGAAGTCTTCATGCATTACGGTTTAACTTCAAAAAAATTCAACTAAGTACTTCAACTACTAACTTCAAAAACTTGAGATCAAACAAAATGTGTTGCAAAATTTTGTGCTAAGAATAAGGTTTTGTACTTAAAGATGTGTGCTATATTATCTTTTTTTACTAACATCAACATTCTACATAAATATTAAACGTATCTAACTTGAAGTTCATGATAGTGACTAAACCGTGCGAATTATGTTACATGAAAGACAAAAAATATAATTAATTTATATTTATATTATATTATTATAATTAATTTATATAAACATAATTGTATTTCAATTTTCAAACAGTTTCGTTTGCGCCTGCGGGAAAAGAAATTATTTTAACTACCATATTGCCACATTTTCACACTTATGGTGTATTAATTAGATCACAACAAAACTGTTACAAGAATTGAAATAATTACATTTGTTCTACATAAAGTATATTTGTGCACTTGTAAAAGATAACTGTAATAAAAATCTATACATTTATTTTATTATCGTTCCGGAAATTATTCGACACAAACATAGTGCAAATCACATACTCAACACTTCCGAATCCCAGCAATAAAAGTACATATTGTAATTAAGGTTCTTACGTGTAAACGATTATTCTCCACGCCATAGCAATTTAATGATTAATGAAGAAATCGATGAAATGATAATATTTATTCGTTTTCAATGTAAACAGTACGTTTATGTCAGTAAGATATTTTTTATGACAAGTTAATACATATAAATCAAGCATCTAATAATCAACAGGCTTAAGCCTTAGTCAATTATAGCAATTACTTGACTGTATTGGAACTAATTGTTTTAATTTGCGTGCGGTCGCTCGTCGCTAATTATTGTCCCGAGTACAACATTTATCTTTCGATCCTCATTATTTAGGTATAAGAAAATATATACTCGGGAAGCATTTCAAGACATCTTCAGTGTGGAATATATTGATAGCCTCTGTGATGCAATTTTAGAGTTTCTTGGCTTCTCAAGTACATGTTTTATTGTTGCTTTGTAAACATCATTTAGAGTCAGTAATATTTTATACGATTATTACGAGGTATTTTCTAAATTGTATGCGCACGCGCTGATCTTCAAACTTGTTGACACTATTAACCGCTAGATGGCGTTAATCTACTATAGTTACTATAAAAAATGATTTATTACCATTTTATGTCACATCTACAACATTTTAGTGATACGTTCAAGTGAGTTGATATATAATTATTTTTCTAGTTGACTTAAATGAAAATTGTGTGTTATGTTTATTTCTACTCAACAAAAGATGGAACTATGGTGCCCTGTATTGAAACACTGTTTGATGGTCAAGTATCCACGTGGTTTTAATTGTATGTAAAAAAAATAATAATAATATATATAATATTATCCAATCCTAGGTTTTGAAATCAAAAAGTATTGAGATTCTTTTCTACAATTTTATTCAATAGTCTTTACGTGATTGCTTAAGTCAAAACAAAGTAATTAAAAAATAATTTTGAAATATACATTATTGTCGATTGATATTTTCTTAGGATAGCAGAGATCAATAAACTCTAAATAATTGAATCGTCTAAATGTCTTTAAATTGCCACATGGACGATGTACCAAAAGGATAACAACAAGCCAAGTAAATTATCATCGCTAGGAAAAAAACTGCGTAAAACCGAGGGCAATGTCCGTATCGAGTTTTGGTTCACCGAAACGGCCAGCTCACAACTACATGTAAATAATAACATATTCACATATCTGACTCAGTTGACAATAAAGTAAGCATAAGTACATTTTATTAGCTCTTTAACTTCTGATTCAGTTTATAATGTTTATTGTTTGATACCTATGTATAAATCATACTAGTACAATATAATACACCCATATTTTTAATATTCGTTTACTCGAAAAATATTCAGAAAAATAAAAATATTTTATTGTATATTATATTACATATGTTATTGTATTTTATAAATTCTGTTAATTAAATTATCTACCTGACTTAAATAACCATGTTATCATAACCTATAATGTTTATGCCTATCCATTATCACTATTTTAGCTACAAGATAGAAATAAATAAACAAACAATGTTGGTGGTAAAGTCTTTAATTCTAGCACGACCTAATTACCTTATTCATATAATTATCTAGAATCTAGATCACTGTAATTAAATAGACTATCGCAAAGATAACTAATATGTAAATATAATTCGTGAGTGTGTACTAGTAATGGTATAAACAATTATCGAACAAGTAATATTTTATATTACCTGTTCAATTATAGCTTTTCTACCATGCGCGTCGGTCGGTCAAGTGGAGCGGCAAGTCTAACCACTACATAGATAACACCGTTCACATTACAGACGTGTTGAGTTGCTCTTGTGTTTATTTACGTCCATCGTATTGTTTGTATACAGCCCGGCACGACTGCGCATCTGTCTACGTCATACCCCTCCTGCTTACCCCCGCAGAGACCCGCAATTCCTACACCGGGGTCGGGTTGGCTCACTCGGCACTCGCTCATTCATTCGACATTCGCAAACGTACGTGCACGCAGCCGCTGAGACTTAATTTCTCGTACCATAACAATTTGATATCCTTCAACGCTATGTTGAAAGAGACCACCCGCTATGAAAATCGAAATACAGCTCAAGAAGAAAGGCGTCCTTTAGCGTCAAGTCGACTGCCTGCTATTGAAGAGCTAACACTTGGCTTAAAGCAAAAGCTTCACCTGCAGGCTCGAGCAAGAGCTGCACCTTACTATATTAGAAAGCAAGAACCAGTTGATCTCGTGGAAAGGTTACTAGAACAACGTGCCCTTGTTGCCGAAGCTGTCCGAAGATTAAAAGAAAAGAAACAAACGTGTCATGAAATATCTGTAGATTCATAATTTTATTTATGTTATTGAAACAAAACATTTTAGTTGTGAAAGTGTAGAACGTGTTGTGAAATCGTTTGTGTGTAAGAAACGTGTCGGATTACAATGGTGCTATATGCGGAGAGCATGCTAGAGCGAGATAGCCGGTTATGACGTGTCACACACGACACGAATCACGAGAATGAACCAAAATGGCCGCCGGTATTCTACAATCATAATATTTATTCTTCGTTTTATAGTGACCTTAACTGATCAAAGTACTGAATGACGTAACCAACGTTTAGTATTGTAATATTGTTTTTATACCGTATTTTAAATAGATATTATTCATTTTACGCGACAAGTAAACTAAAGCATTTCCAAGTAAAATATTACATATTCTTGATTAATGTGAAGTATTTTAAAGCTTTAAATATTGTTTTCCTATAGATGTAATTATGACTAATGTTATTTAGTTTGTTTGGGAAATATCAATCGCGTTTGTAATATTCGATCAACATTTTACATAATCTTTACCATAATACTACACCTACATAATAACTAAAAATATTCATTCAATTATTATAATAGGATTCTTCCAACTAGTTGTATAATATATCAATACATATAATTATTACAGAAACTTACTCCGTTATCACTTTCACAACATACTGTAAATATAACAGTACATAAATGTTTTAAGTACAGTTAGGCATTTCCTCGCATGCTATACTTATTAGAAAATTTGTATCGCACGAGGGCAACATGTCTATAGCAGAAAAAATAGTGTACAGCATTTACCGTTCCAGATTTATTTTTAACTTGATTGCTGGTACATCGCGTCCGAAACTGCTTAATTTAGGAAAATATTAGGCAATATTTCAATTACTATTACGTAATAATGTAATTCTTTAGAATATCAAAACTCTTTATTAAATATAATTTATGTACAATCGTACCAAACCAGGTATAAAAAATTAATGTAATATTACATGTGTGCATGTTTTAGTGCATTTTGTGATTTTAGATAGTTTAATTTATGGTCGATCTTGTGATTTAGATAAGTAAAAAGTTATAATCTAATAAAAGGAGTGAATTTCAAAACCTACATTTTGTTTATTTATTTCATATGCCTTTAAATTATCTTAGTTGCGATAAATTGTTTTGTAATTAAATATAATTTATATTCAGAAATTAAATACTAGCGCCACCTTGTAACAAGTAGTATAAATTACAGAATAACATCTATTTAATCACGGATATATTTAATATGATTAAATCAAATCGTATAATCTCCAGTTCCAATAATAAAAATCTCTGGTATTAATGTTTTCATTACGTGATTAAGTTTGTGTACACACTGCATAACGGGTTATATGTAATTATGTACACAAAACGAGTCGTATATAGCGCCACCTATTGTTCAATAACTATCTATGAAACTAATTTGTTTACATCCATTGACATTTGACAATTAATTTAGTACACTGCATTAAACAATTTTCAAAGTAGTTATCCTTTGAAACTCATTACATACATAGTCATCCGTGACAATTTAAAATAAAGGTAAGTAAATACTTATAACTACCAGAGCTTTCATCTTACTTTTAAACAATAATTTATTAGGTTCTCTTAAGATTACCTTGTAATTTAAGTATTTTTATAAAGAAACAAATGAAAGACTTCTATTAAATAGTTGAAAACAAATAATACTTACACGTCGTGACTTATATTATATAAGTTTTATACCGCCACACTAAAGTATGTAGTCCAAAAAGTGCACCTTTCTTAAAATTTAAATATAATTTATGTTTAATCTGAAATTTTTTATTAGTACAGAATAAATCATAGAATTTTTATAAAATGTAGGCTAGCAAAAAATGTTCATAGGTATGATTAAATATGTATGAGACTTTATCATACCTACCTTCAAGAATTAATAAATGCATATGATAAGATAATTACTCATGTATCTACTGTGATAATATTATAATTTGTTTCTGTAGATAGTGGTTAGTTCTACTTTAACCTTCTCTATAGTATGGCTGCAATGTGGTCTATGGGTCCTGGTACTTTAGAAGTACCTATGTCTTTATTTGCTAAAAATCGTCAAAGACTCGCAGAAAAGCTGCAAGGTGGACAAATTGTACTATTGCAAGGTGGAGATGACATTAGCCATTATGATACTGATATTCAATATGTTTTTAGACAGGTATGTTAAAGATTTTTGTTATCAAATTCAGTATCATTTTTAAGAAACTCATTAATAATAAATTGTTTATCTTTTGTTCCTCAATTGCATTGCCATTCAAAATTAAAGTTGTCAATATAGACAATTCCATGCTTTTGCATTGATTTTTAAAAAAATATATTTGAGGATTCCTATTTTTATTAATCACATTTATTTCAGGAAGCATATTTTACTTGGATTTCTGGAGTTAAGGAGCCAGGTTGCTATTTTGCTTTAGATGTGAAAACTAAGAAATCATATTTGTTTGTACCGCATCTACCGGATGAATATGAAGTATGGATGGGAAAGTTACTGACTTGTGACCAGTTCAGAAAAATCTATGCTGTTGACGAGGTTCACTATGTGGAAGAGGTATATTGATATCATAATGATGACAAATATTTGCAATGGTAACATAAGGGAAAAGCTCTAGCTAATAATGCAATACTAAAAAAATTTAGATATAACACTATAGACACATTTCTCACACATAGAAACTAAGAATATTGTGATTTTAAAAATATTAATTTATTAATAGTTAAATGTGTACTATTAATATTAATTTGTTTCAGCTTGCCACTGTACTGAAATCATTGAATCCTGAAATATTGCTTACCCTTGTAAGTATTCTGATATCTCACTATACACTATGCTAAATTTGAAAATATATGATACATATGCAGAGTAAGGATTAAAATAAATCGGGAGATTTAATATTTATTTATAATTAATCAATGCATTAAGCATTAATAATACTCTTGTTTCCTATTATAGAGTGGACCAAACACGGACAGTGGTTTAACTGCCAGCGAAGCAGTCTTTGAGGGAATTGATGAGTATGTATATAAAAATAATTTATTTCAACATACACTATTATGTATTCTGTATTTTAATGTACTGTTCTATATAATGGAGTTTATTTCGACGTTTTTCAGGTTTACAGTGGATAATGAGATATTATTTCCAATTATAGCTGAACTGTAAGTATATCTTTTTCCCATGATGTTAATTAGTTATACATCATTCTTTATTTTTGTTAGTCAAATTTTCAAATATTTTTGTTTATAAGGATACTCCATAAGCTTATCATTGTATATTTTCAGGCGTGTAATCAAAACACCTGAAGAAATAGAAGTTATGCGCTATGTTTGCAAAGTGTCGTCTGATGCTCATAAACAGGTTTGAAGCTCTATAATAACTTAACTTTTGTTTGGTAATAATAATATTATTGTTAAAGATACCAGAAGAATTTTAGGCAGTCTTATCAATTATCAAAATAACACGTGATTAATGGCTTAAGATAAACAATTTTAATAATTGTTATTATTATTTTGACAACTAAAAATTATAATATGATATAATTAGTGCATCGGACAGCGAAAATAAATTTAGCCAAAGAGCTCAAGATTTTTAACTTTCTAATAATTATTACAATGACATATCGCTGAGAATAAAGATTGATTATCAGAGACATGTTACGAAATTTTATAATTGAATTAAATACTCTTATCGCAAACAAGTTTTTCGAGAAACGCCTTAAAGTTTGTTAATTTCAGATAAGGATCCATTCAAGTATTATGTAAGCGGATTTATTACAATTATTTACCTCCCATCCCCCTCGTCACCAAAATTAAGCAAAGCTGTTGCCCCTACTCCCATGCTTACGTAAGCATTTTTCAATTAACACATTGGTTTTTTAACCTCCCATGTCATCCAAAATAAGCAAAGACTAAACCCCCCATAGTGCTTACGTAATATTTAAACGGCTCCTTAGATAAAAGCTCAGATAACAGAACATTATAATTAATGATGAGTATTCGTATTTACGTATTTATTTTGAGCATTGAAATTCGTGGAGTGAAGTCGAAATGCACATTACAGCACCTCACGCTTTTTTACAATACAAATACAATTACACGATTATACCCTGTTCTGCTTGAATTAATAGTATTTTCTTTACTGTTGTAGGTAATGCTGTACGCTAAACCTGGTATAAAGGAGTATCAATGTGAATCAGAGTTCCTAGACCATTGTTATCGTATCGGGGGGTGCCGTCACGTATCTTACACATGTATATGCGGCTCTGGGCAGAACGCCGCCACTCTACACTATGGTCACGCAGCCGCGCCTAACAGCAAGATGATAGAAGACGGAGATTTATGGTAAATTAGTCATTTGGCCGACTTTACATGATTTATTCCTATTTTGCCTATTTAAATTTTAATTTCCTGAACATAAAGTAGCTATATCAAAACTCATCCAAATCAGTTTAGCGATTTATACGAAAAATCATAAAAAAAATTCACTTTCGAATTTGTAATATCTTTTCAAATACATAAGCCTCCTACCATCTTCAAGGACATTGGTGCTGCAGGTGACAATGTACTGTTGATAACTTATCAAGTGAGCATCCTATCCGTTGGACATTTATAAAAATGTAAGATATATTTTTCTTTTATAGCTTATTTGATATGGGTGGTAATTATGCTGGGTACGCAGCTGACATTACATGCACGTTCCCGGCAAATGGGAAATTCAGTGAGAATCAGAAGTTGATCTATGAAGCTGTACTTGCAGCTCGGGATGCTGTCATCAGGTAAATCAATTTCATTCTTAACTACTTACTGCAAAGAATAACCTCGGCATTTTAAAGTTTAACCCAAATGGTTGAACGGTATGGCTACCAAGTGCTATAACAGTACTTTCATATAATATTGTTTATAGAAAAGCGAAACCTGGTGTACTCTGGACTGACATGCACCTGGCAGCCAATCGTAGTATGCTCCAGCATTTAAAAGAAGGCGGCTTGCTCTTTGGAGACGTCGAGGATATGATTGAGGTAACAAGTGATAGCGCTATTTATTGCCATATTTTTACTACTATGCGCTAAGTATACAATTGATTTGTGAGATGTTGTAGAAATTTTTTACGATGTTTTCGAAATGTTTTGACATGCTTATTCTTATGGCTGACAAGTGTGAGATTTACTAGATCGAAGGCGATATCTGCGCGGCCATATATCACTAGGATTAAGAACACTCGTGTGCTTTCTATAAATATTTGTAAGGACATTACTCAAGATGATGCAGTAGTCTTTTTTGGTTATTTTTTTCGTTGTTTTTATAATTATTAGAACAAGTTTTCAATGACATTTTTTTGGAAATGTTCAAAAATAGAGCTGTTTATCATAAGATTTAATTAGATTTAATAATATTATGATTTCTTTGAAACATGATTTTTTTTTAATATAATAATACTTTTTTTTAGAATGGCGTAAACGCGATTCTACAACCTCACGGTTTGGGACATTTGATAGGGCTAGACGTACATGACGTGGGTGGTTACCTGCCTCATTGCCCACCGCGGCCTCAAGGTGGCCTCTCGAGGTTGCGTACTGCGCGCCGACTACAAGCCGGCATGCTGCTCACTATCGAGCCAGGCTGCTATTTTATAGACAAGGTACAATGCTGTGTTACTGAACTGCCTCTTTGAACGGCATATAGTTTCTTTTCTGCATAGAGTTATTAACTTGCGTTATGAGTTTTAGCGGTTTATTTCAATACCAAAATTTATAACAATAGGATCAGCGGTTCAGGCGTAAAGCGTAACTAACAAACACTTTCCATTAACTTTTGCTTTAGTTAAGGTTTTGATGACATCTTATCGTCGAGGTTTTTTCATTCATCTGTTGATGTTTTTCATATCTTTTTCGTGCCAGTGCCGTGATTAATGTAAGGGATGAAAGTGCGCCAATAATAACCTTATAAATATCGATACGAATATTTTATTCAATGCTTAATTAATCGAATCAAAAGTAATAGGTACAAGAAAAAGGTTTATTCATTTTTAGCTCTTAGACCGCGCTCAAGCCAACGGAGCTCAAGCGCGATTCTTTAACTGGAGACTTATAGAGAAGTATCGAGGTTCCGGCGGGGTCCGCATCGAAGACGACGTGCTCATCACCGAAGAGGGTGTGGAAAACTTCACCTTCGTACCCAGAACGTAAGGACTATTGTATAGTATACTTAAACTGTCCGATTATTGTAGTAAAACTCAGATGCATACATTAAAAAAGACTTACCCCAAAAGAAAGCAAAGGTTTCTATTATATATAATATTGCTACATTAATGTCTTGACTATAAAACATGTATGTTGTATTATTTGATTATATGTAGCTACTACAGTCCCTAAAAAGTAAAGCTTAAAGATTTTTAAGTAATAATTTATATGTGTGCCAAAAAATGCTGATGGCAGAGTGAAGCGATACTTGGAGCATTGTTGTTGGCAAAAGTTAAATAAAATCAATCATTGTAAGCGAAACACATGTACAGGGATTGTAACTATTAAGAGGCTTTTAAGTATTTTAACAAATCTATACTTAATTATTAAAATGTTCTTTACAGTGTTGCAGAAATTGAAGAGCACATGGCAAATGGTGCAAACTTTAAATAAATTTAAGTATAATATAGAAATTTAAAATATATTATTTATGAGAAAATCTTGTATTTCTGTTCATTTTTCAATATTTTGTTACAACTTATTAAAATCTTATAATGTTATATTTTTGTTTCCTTTTTCCTTAATAGTTAGGAATTGAATTACAATGTGCAAATTTAAGTTACAATGAAAATTACAATTATTATTTCTTATATTACGATTTACATATAAATACAATATCCTCAGTGGAGAATGGAGTCACTAAAATAATTACAATAATATCACAAGCAATACTGTAACTTTGTAAGATACCCGTCTAAAACAAAAATAATTTATTATGGAATATACTTTGATAAAATTATTTATTGCTAATTTACATAACGCAAATAGTCTTTGATACAACGTGGTATAGCTAGACGGTCCAAATTTTTAAGAAATTGTTGAGTAGTTAAATTCTTCCCTTTTCTTAAATTCGATCTTATTTGTAATCTGCATAAATGCTTTAAAGGCAAAGATCTATATAACCATGATTTATCTCTGGGCCTTCCTTCCATGTCTATGCCAATCATAGACAATATCTCATCCTGAATCTAAAAAGGAAAGTATATCATAATAACTCAGTGAAAATCACATGAAAATCCATTCACCCGTTTTAATGTGACAAGAGGTTGTTTGTCTACTTAAAAGGGAGAGCAATATGTCTGCTTCTTATATAATAATCGTAAAAAGGAATTCTTATTAAATGTTTTCATTATTTCATTTAAATATTGTATATTATTTAAAATTGTTGCTATATGTACTCTTCCTAATTCCCATTAACCACTATAACCTTTGTACATTAAAAAAAACAAGTTCAACTTACATATCGTGGTATTCTTCGTAATACCAAATTAAAAAAGGCAAATTGCATGAAATAATGCGGTTCACAATACAGACTATATTGCATCATTATAGGCAGTGTAGTTGGGTCTGCTGTAAGTGATGCAATAAATGCATCAGGTATACAGATTTCCTTATTAGTACATGAGTTAAAGCTACAGTAATCTACATTGCAGCCATACTCTCTGAGTATGCTAAACACCTGTAACAAATGAGCACCAAAATTTAGATTGAACTAAAATTATTAAACAATTTTAGTAAGTAAATGTCCTGACAATATACACAATATAAGCATTGTTACAAAAATTAAGACATCAGAGAGACCTAAGGCACCTCCACCACCAATCGTCCACTGCTCATATTTCTTATTTTAAAAAATGTAAAAGGTAGTTCCATATACTACATAAACACATTAAGATAATTTATTGGTTCAGAATATGTACACATAACTTACCTCTGTAAAACACTTTGCATGCATGCAAAAATGTATGTAAACCAAAGGTGGACATTCATAGACATCCAGTGCATTAACAGCCATACCTCTAGTCAGAAATAAATCAAAGAATTCTCTAAATTTATTGGGCGTTGTAGTATATATGTATTCACAAATATTCAAGTAAGAATTTAATGGAGCATTTATTAAATAATTTGGCCTGAAATCTCCTATTACCTCTAATGTAATATAAAATTGCTCAAAGAAATCAAAGAATTCTGGGCCCAAATCATGCGTTAGAAGACTTTCAAGTATTTCAAACTTAAAATAGTGGGGTTTGCATGCATTTCGAATAATATTCTTATCTAATTTTTTAACCTCCATCACTGACAATAACAATCTGAAGATATTACTGTATCCAATGTTTAAAGCCACCATCAAGGCTAAATCTCCATTTGCATTTTTAATGTATGGGTTTGCTCCCTTCTCCAGAAGAAATTTTACAATATCATAATTTCCACCATATACTGCGAGAATTAAAGGACTATCACCATTAACAGTCACTTGGTTGATATTAATGACAAAGGGATATAAATGTTTTACTGATTCCAAACATCCTTTATAACATGCTAAATGAAATGGTGTATTATCAGTATCATTTTTTACTTCTGGATCTGCTCCAGCATGTAATAAGAGTTCCACAGCCTTAGGTTGTGTACATAGCGCAGCATTATGCAGTGGAGTGTCACCATCAAAATCTTGGACATCTATCATAGCATTGTAATCAATTAAAAGCTGTAAATCAGCAACTCTACCATTGCCACTACAAATATGTAAAGGTGTTACACCCTCTGTACTACCATAGTTGGCTATGTCTGGTACATGAGCTAACAATGCCTTGATTATTCTAGTAGAGCACAGATTACGACAGGCAAGATATAACGCCGTGTGCCCTTCGTGTGATTCAGATAACGGGCGAGTGACTGGATGATTTAAAATAAGTATCAAACTTTCATAACTATCGTTAGCTGCTGCTTCATGCAGACATGTCCATCCTCTGTTATCAAGGCAGTTTGGATTTCTCTTTTCTAATAAATCTTTAACTGTCTGGACATTATTGTGTCTGGCAGCGATATTTAAAGAATTTGTAGTATTTGGGTTTAAAGAACTAAAATCCATTTTATGTATATATCGCCAACTTCGTTATGGTAACAGGTATGACAATTAAACTATAGTTATTATAGGTATCTTCTAAACCTATACGCCTCTACTAACGACACAACAAAGTTTAGTGAATCATTTAATTTAAAAATCTTGTATTAAATTGATTAAACTACATTTTCTGCCAATGACTGATGCCACTATAACAAATTAACAATACATTATAGGTATTTATTATTTTAAATTGGCAATTTCAAACTGACAGGTATAACCCGCGATTATAAAGAGCAGATTTATACTTAAATGATATGGCCATAGTGAAGTATTGATTATTGACTGTTAGTGCCAACCGGGTGAGCATCCGTCCCGTTCTTCATTCACCCACCAAACTACGGCAGCCCAAGCCGAGGCCAATACCCGCCGCGAGGCACCCTTGGTCTAGTCGCAGACAAATGTCCTAACTCCTGATAGTTTTAGTAGCCAATAGGCTAAAAACGCAAACGTCCTTCAAAACAAAAGTAATGACGGTTAGTGCATAATCTTTAGAAGGCATAGATGATTGATACATTTCAGAGAAATACACGAAGAGTAAAACTAGATGGCGCATTGTTTAAAATACACCTAAAACAGGAAACAAGGATAAAATATAATGCTTTCATATCTATAAATTTTCAAACTCAATTATTTTATTAATTTTTTAAATGTTTGTTTACCACTTTTTACTTTTGCTTATCAATTTTTTAACTCGCAACTAACATTCGCGTACTAAACAGATTCTTCACTAGTGTCATTCTCTGCGGTACATAACTGATTTCTAACAGGCTATAAAGTATAATATGCTTTATGCTATGATAAGAGCGTTAAATGGTACATTCTGATAATAAGATTTTGTCTGGAAATAAGATATTTTTATTTTGGAAAGCTTAATTTCATTTAATACAAAAAATAATATTATTCTAAAAATATTTTAAATTTAATATTTTACGTGTACACGTGTGATGCGCAGTAATAAATGCAACGTCTACCAGCGTCCAGCTGCTAGATCGGCCTATGACTGTTGATATTTTTTAAAATATCGGATTTTCGATATATCGATATTTTTAAATATATCAATATCGGAGTTCGATAAATCGTAGAAAAATATCGATATTTCGATATATCGGCTTTACTTAAAAAAAATGGTAAGTCAGCTGAAAAATTAAAATTTTTTAAAAATTATACCTGGAATTTTTGAAAAATAGTTTTTTAATTCTAATTTTTAATTAATAAAAAAAATCAAAAATTATTGAATGTCGGCTAACTTAATTTTCATAAATAAAATA